>BQNB010171175.1:0-13595 GCA_026074375.1 Tanacetum coccineum | reverse complement strand
TTAAAATTAAAAGCAAATGTGTACGAGAAAAAAAATATAGTGAATTAAATGACGTCGTTCATTGATCAAAAAATACGAATTGTTACACTAATGTCCTCCAACATGGTTATTATTGATTTACCTCTAGCTTATAAAATCCTTGAGTTAAAACTCTCTGAAATCCCGTTCTCAAAAGTTGCACTACGTATGCCCATCTTAAAAAATGCTCTACGCCATGAATTGGGATTCCTTTCCACCAATCAGTTATAGGCATGCTCATCTAGCTACTTGATTTCTTCCATTTTTTGCAAAAATAAACTGTAGGCATTAATGTTGCAGCAGCAACCCAAAACAATCTCTTAAATTGTAATCCAGTTCATCTCTTCTTGAAATTGACATAAATGTGCATGGTTTATTGTTTATACTCAGTAGTGGGAACCCATCTGCAACAACTTCAATCAATACCTAACAATTGTTCAAATGTATGCAGTTAGTATTAAAATAAGGTAAAAATATTAAGAAAACTATAAAATAGTTAAGTTGTATACATACCTTACTCCCATATGATAGTATACTGATGCCTCATCCTTCTCCCAAATTCATATCTTCCCTAAGCAAAGATAGAAACCAACACCAAGTTTGATTCTTTTCAACTCCAACAACAGCCCAAGCTATTGGGAACATTTAGTTGTTTGCATCTATGCCCATGTCAGTTAACAGTTGGCCCTTGCATGTATGGGTAAAAAAATGATCATCCTAACCAATAATATTCCTATAACCTCCAAGCCATCCATGTTTCACACCATGGAAACAAACATAAAACCTCCTAAAGTACATTTTACCATCCCCTTCATTATCTTTTGTCTCCATTTCACGTGTCTAGAATTGCTTGTCTATACTGCCATAGCCTACTATAGTGTTCTACTAAACCTCTTTCATGATCAAACAATGTAAACCGCTTTACCCTCTGGCATTGACCCAAGCTCACATATATCTAATATTTTTCCCTAATGTCATTTTTTATGAATTTGATGTTCATATTTAGGTTCAATATGATGTCCCTGGCATAGTGATGTGTTATCCATCTATAAGTAACAAATGCCCCTAATGTATAATTTTTGGAACACTTGTGATCAGGGTATAAAGTCTTAACTTAAAACGATCTCTCAGTACTCATTCGTGAGGCCCACAACCTAAAGGGACATTTAGCTTGTTTAGAAATCTTTTATTCTCATATTACTTCTTTTTCTCCCATCTTTCCTTAGTTGCCTTGCTAATTTTTTCATTTACTTGTTTGCTACAAGCACCCTTCTTACTACCCCGTTTGCTACTCTCGCATTCTTCATTATCAATTGGTTTTGGTTTCTTACCCTTCTTACCAACACACTTACCTTGACTGACATCTATACCACAGTACACTAAAAGCTTATTTTGATCATTATGCATGTACCACAATTGATAGCCATGTTGCATACCATAATAGGCAAGCATATGCTTCAACTGTTGTGGGCTTTCATGTTGAGATTTATTAACCAATTAATATTTATTAGCAATTAAACGCACGGATAGATGTCCCAAAGGGATTCATATGATGCATTAAGATTAACAACATAACATAAAATACTAAACTCTTGTTATAATGATTCGAGCAATTAAATGGAAGCAATGAACACCTTAGTGTTCTTATGAAACCTCACGAATCACATCCTGATGCCAAAGTAGGTATCCTCCATGGATTAAGTCCACACTACACATCTTAGAAGACTACCCGAATGCTAGTTATTGATCATGGTCGAATAAACAAAACCTTAGGTGTTGTTTATATAAAATTCGACGGTTTATGGTTCTTAGGAGAGGGAGAAAAAGTCTACAAGTTGTGTCTAAGGGTATTATATATATAGGGTATCCACAAGGGTTTCCTAATTGCAATACAATAACCTTGAGGACAAGTTAGTTCTTTTCTTTCCTTTCCTTGTACCTAGGCATGCCCCATAATCAAATATAGTCCATCTTTATTGATTTTTGGACTTAACTATCTAACATGTACAATACATATTAGTTAGATGGACTTTCGTTAATTATTCGTCAAACGAACTAACTAACGACCATTAAGTAATCGTGAAATAAATACTGATATAGTTAATATATTTACTAGAGATATATTAATTACAATGTAAAGGTAGTCTCTCGGTGTATACGTGTATGACCTCATAGACTAACGTATCCCCGGATGTATAAATATTTACTATGATATGAGCATATCTCAATATTCCAAACTTCATTCCTAACACTGATTTGCACTCATTCCAAGGCGTGTTAGGATTGAAAGAAGGATATTCAACATACTTATTGGCTTTAAACTTAGATTATACCTGCTCATCATCAGGATCCTCAACCTCTAATACAAAACTACTTGGTAAGTTAAGGTTTGGACAGTTTGACCAATAAAATTACATGTACCCACCAGTTTGTTTAGCCATGGGTCATCTGTGGTCATCTTATGTATCTCTACATTACCCTTATTTTCATGTTCAAATTCAACAATATGAGCAACATCATCTAATGGATGATTTGTGTCAACATCTGAGACTAAGTCTGAGTCTGAATGGCTAACACATTTTATAGGATGAAGCTCCTCATTGATCAATTCCATAATGTCATAGCCATCGTGCTCTAACAAGCATTCACAAAAGCACTCACATCCTGATCAATTTTTCATGGTTTCAAATCCATGAGTGAATCATTAGGGTTTTTGTAATATATACTGGTTCGATTGCGAAGAACTAACCTTTTAATGGTATGAAAAAAATCCATGTATAACATACCATCGAAGTCAACATCATCAGTGACACTACAATCGAAGTTCACATACTACAATGACTTAACATAAAAAACCCGTCATGATAAAGGTTAATAGTAAATGACACCACCATCTTTCACCTGTTAAAAATCAAATAAAAAATTAGGGTTTTAGAAAAACTTAACAAAAATTTGGGCTTTTATAAGCCATTACTAAATCTATATAATGTGTACCATAATTTACCTTAAACCGATACGATTAATGGATTATTAGCAACATACGAGCTAAATTAAGGTTTGATAGAAGATTAATGAGAAAGCACTGTTTTATAAAGTTAACTGGGAAAAAAATTCATTTTATACCCAAAAATCGATAGCGGAAAAAAGATGTGGAAATGACTTGGCATAAAATGTGTGATGTGGAAATAAGAAAAAGTCATTTTGACAGGTTTGACTAGTAACACAAGGAAAAAACCGGGTACTTTAAGTTTTGGTAGTGCATAATGATATTTTCATGGGTTCGGTATGCAAAATGAGACTGGAGAAATAGTACATAGAGGATAAATGATGTTTACCCTAAGAAGTATATATTACGTAGTGTTTGCCATGTTGTTATCAAGGTGGGAATCGAAAATACTATTACGACGAAATGATAAAATTTTGTTTACGTTCATAGAATGTAATGATTCATTACAAGGAATGACCTATTACATTAAAATCTACCATTTTGATTCCTTTTGAGTCTCCTACTTTTTTTTATTTCATCATGTATTGAAATCAAAATTACATAAAAATCTATTATTAACTAACCATATTAAATAAGCTTCCTATCATCAATGAGGTACTTTTGTATTTTTCTTATCGATTTTATTTCGTCTTACCATACCAACCAAACATGAATAAAAACGGTAATGAATAATTACATAATACCATTTATTTCATTACAACGTTTATTCCATTCACTTGACATTTCATTTCATTTGAATATTTTGATTCTATTTATAAATATTAATCTTGGTCAAGCGTATAATGGTAAATTCAAAAAAAATCCAAACTACGTGCTATTTTTGGTACTGAAAATTTATTTTAATACATATTTTACAAGTTAATACATAAATCATTATTGTGGTTTAAACACAATTACACCTTTCGTCATAAAACGTAATTAATTACAGTGATCGTCCTTGTGGTTGTCCCAATTGAGTTAATTTGTCCTTTTACCAATATTTGCCATTAGTTCTGTTAGTTAAGTTGAGTGACAACGTTAGTCCATAACGACGTCATGTGGCAATGTCAGTCCATTTAGCCAACAAACATTTGCAGTGTTAGTCCTTTATACTAACGGTCGTTTATAATCAACTCAAAATTTGGTTTTCTTAAAAAAATCTTTTCTAATTATCTTTAAAATTTGTACACATTTTATACACAAATTCTTATATATGTTTTTATACAAGTTTGTATCTATGTTTTTATACACACATTTTTATAAACTAGAAGGGTACCTGCGCAATGCGACGGCGGGTACCCGATGACTATTTTTGGGGTGAGTAAATGTTTTTCATTTTAAATCGTCCTTATTTAACATGTCTCAAATATGTACTTTATAAAGTAGTAGAGATATGTTTTTTGAAAGTAGAACATCAAAATTATTAATAGTGTAAATGGTTAGCACTTTTATTTTTTAAATTTTAGCATTAAATTGATGGTTATAATTTTAGTGAGCTTTTTCTATAAACAATTTCATTAAAATATATCATTATTGAAGGGCGGTTACTATATGGTTTAAATGAGACTTAAATTTTTAGATTTTACATTAATTTTCTAATTTTCTTTTATAATAATGTTTTTTGCCTTAAAATTTTAAGACTTTCTTTTACAGGACGAACAAATGTTGTTCATTTATAAATTTTTCTAACAATAACTTTACGAAAGAATGATATAGATGATGGTGACCATGAATGTTACCGCCACAAACCACAATCGTCTCTATAGCAACATTTGTGCGCATCAAAATATGCTTTTCGTAAAAGGTTGTCATCTCTTGTTCAAATTTTAACACCACCAATCGCTATTCACTTAAAAAGGAGTTAATTTTAAACTACAATCCACACAAGAAAGAACACTTAACACACAAATAGATCAAAGTAACCGGACTTTGTCGAAAAATATACACTGCTGCCGTTGGACGCGGGTACTCTGTTATTATTAGTAAAGTTATGTTAACATCTTATGTTTTTATCACAAATCCAAAATGTTTATGAATTTTATAGGTTTCTCGATAGCCTCAACAATGATGATGCGGTAGATGCTCATGCTACTCTTGGTGATACTAATTTCACTTCTATTTTCATTGTCTAAATGTTTTGCAGATAAAGTCGTTGCAACTAATGGTGCATTTTAATTGTTAAGGGTTCATTGTTTTCGTTTATAACATGCTGGATCGAGAAAATGGAAGGATTAATTCCATATTTTTTATTTAGTAGCCATTATGGACCTCGAGGGCTTGCTCACATGTATCATGGTAATGTTTATTCACATTACAAACAAACTATCTATTTACTAACGATTCTCTTGCATAATCAATCTCAACACAATTTCCTTTAATATTCCTAGCCAACAATATAATCAACTTTAAAATGGCATTGCTTGCCACCATTACAAACAAAGCATGAATGTTGAGCAAATAAAGGCGTATAGATTTATAACAGATGTGATTAGATCGAACTATCGAAGCCATCAAGATATAACATAAATTAACAAATTAACACACAAGATTACTCAAGAAACTTTTTTTTCTGATTTATTTCTAACACAATTAGTAGAAACTTAAAAAAACCAAAATAAATCTTGAAACTTAACTCAAACTAAAACAAAAATTAAAAAAATACAACTTGAAACAAAATATATAATATCAAAAATTAAGGCTACTAAAGTAGTTTCTGGTGGAGGCAAGGGGCGCTAGTGTAGATTTTGGCGACATCGAAGAACTCCGACAACGACGACAGCAGCGGATCTGCAAAAAAGAATATCAAAAATTTTATAACTAAAATATATAAAGAAAATATATACAGATTTATCTAATCAGGTTAAAAACCCTCAATACCTCAAAAGTTTACTGATCTATGAAACCGTATATTCAATGCAGGGAGAACAAATTCTGGCAAGAGAGGTTGTGGCGGCAGCAAATCTACAAACATCTTTAGTCAAAGACGTTATAAAAAGAAAGTTCTATAAAAAACCATTCAAAACTCGAAGAACCGATGAATAAATAATAAACTTACCAAACTAAAAAATGTTATAAAAGCAACAGATTCAGTAGTAAGGTTCGGGTTGTGGTGTTATTGAAAAAATTGATAAAATGGAAAAACTTATTATTGAGGGGAAGGTTACCTTTGTGGATGATGAGGGTAAACATCTAAAAAATGTTGATTATTCGGGCGATCATGACAGTGAGGATGAAGTTGCATCAGTTGATAACGATATGACAAATTTCCTGGCTTCAACGAAGGATGGCTATGGTACTAACAATCTGTTGGAATAATGAAAGGAATCTTATGTCAATGGTAAATACGATTTCGACCCGTACGACGATGATATGTATGAAGGCCAAGATATTCCTGACAAGATTCAACATATATGCGATAATTTTGATATCACAGTTCGAGGTCGTAAGAAGAAATAGTTTATTCTTGTTTCTTTTGTAGTCTAGTCACTTTGTGTACCTTCCTTTTAAGGAAGTAGTTTTGCCTATGTAACGTGCGGAGATGTGGACTCACCCTCATCCTTTGTAATTAACTGTTTTTTGGAGTAATAAAATTTACCGGGAAAACTCTCTACCAAAAAAAAGTGATGAATAAATAATAAACTTACCAAACTCAAAAATGTTATAAAAGCAGCCGATTCGGTAGTAAGGTTCGGGTTGTGGTGGGTATCATCGTGAGGATTTCAGTGGTGGTGGGTGCCTCGGCGGTGGCGACTGTTGGTGGCGAAGGTGGTGGCGTATATAGTTGTGACATGTGCGAGTTTATGTTTTTAGGGTGAATGAGAGAAAGTTTCTGTCTATCAGATCCGCTGTGGAGAGTTTCTATATTGAAATGGGCTGTTACAAATCATATGATTTAAATGAGTTGTTATACCTTTTGGGCTGTTACAAATTACAATTAATATGGTTTTATGTGCTGCATTAATATTGTGTGCTGTTACAAAATGGGGTGTTACAAAATTGATTTCACATTAAGATACTAAATTTTAAGTTATAACTTTTAATTATGTATATTTATTGAGTTTATAACAAAAGTAACATAAATCTTTATATAACAATAAATGTTTTGTTCGGATTAGAATCCTCTAAAGTTGAGTCAAACATGATACATCATGTTCACCAATCACAAATTAGTTAATTGTATAAAAAAAATTCTTTTAATAAAAATCATGGGCCCACTTATTTATTTTCACTCACAATAAACTTAACATGATCAATCATGTTATGCATATTTTATACGACGTTTTAATATACGTTTTTTGTATATGTTTTTCTATACGTTTTTTATCCCTTTTTATAGCACAGTAGATTTTTATACCACCCATTTTTACACGTTTTAAATACACACTTTTATATAGACGATTTTATATATCATGTTTTTATGCACGTTTTCTTATATCCGTTCTATAATAGAGGTTTAGACACGTTATTTTAATACTTTTTACGCACATTTTTAGACCACGGTTTTATACGATGTTTTTTGTACACTGTTGTATAAGGCTTTTCTATCAATAGTTTATACATGGTTTTTTTTACACTTTTTAATAAAAACATATATAAGAACCCATAGTATAAAAAACTGATAACACCTTTTATAAAGCAAGCTAAAACGTGTAAAAAATAATTATAAAAACGTGCATAAAGCATGTAAAACCTGGTATAGAAACGTATAAAACGTGCATAAAAACGTGTATAAAACCGTGTATAAAACATATAAAAACATTATATACACGGTATAAACCATGTATAAACCAATAAAAAAACGTTTATAAAAACATATATAATAAAACGTGCATAAAAGCATATAGAAAAATGCTAGATACAAACGTGTAAGACTAAAAATCCTTTTTAAGAAACACATTGAGTAATTATAAAAATGGCCGTTATTATAACGAACTAAATTGCAAATAAAACTGTATATAAAACATGTATAAAAACATATATATAACGTGTATAAAACCATGTATAAACCATATAAAAGCATATAGAAAATGTATATACAAACGTGTAGACTAAAAATCTTTTTAAGAAAAGCAAATTTTGAGTTAATTATAAATGGCCGTTAGTATAACGAACTAACGTTGCAAACGTTCGCTGGCTAAATGGACTAATGTTGCCACATGACGTCGTTATGGACTAACGTTGCCACTGGACTTAACTAAGGAACTGACGACAATTTGGTCAAAGGACTAGTCAACTCAATTGGGACAAACACATGGACAATCAGTGTAATTAATTGCGTTTTATGACGAAAGGTGTATTTGTATGTAAACCATAAAGACAATTTATGTAATTACTCTGTAATTGTATGTAAACCATAAAGACAATTTATGTAATTAACTCTATTTTAAACGAAAGATGATCAATAAGTTGCATAATAATCAAACACCTGCAAAACTGAAACTGAAAGCCAGAAAAAAGGGGTTGTATAACAATAATATGAACAAGGCATACAAGTTACAAGATACAAAAAAAATAAGAAAACCATAAGATGTCTAAGTCTAACAACAAACAGATAATCAAATGGTGTTATTCCTCCTGTATAAATAATAATAGAATTAAACAGAAATCATATGTAGACGACTATTTACCTAAATAACTTACTTACCTCTTTGTTATCTGTCTGCAATCTTTTCATTCTCTCTAGTCGCTCGCTCGGCCGGCTCTATAGCGATCCAGCACCTCTCTATCAACATCAGGTGTATCCAATCATCCCGAACCTACAAAACTCGGCCCAGATGCTTGGTATTCATGATTCTGGTGACGGGCTTTCTATTTCATCAAGTTCTATATCAGCAGGATCACCGATCCATGGCTTTCCTTCTCTCCATTGAAACTTAATCCTTAACTTTCCGTTTGCATCCACCCCCACGACTTGACCTCTGCTCGCGTGTGTCTCCATGCCCCAACCCCATCTCGGGCTTGCCAAACCCTTTTTTATTTTAACTTTGTCGCCTACTCCGAACGGTCGTATTCTTTCTACTTCCCAGATTTTGCACAGCCATAATCTTTCCAAGAAACAAAATGCTACCCATAGATTACCGTCTTCTATGCGGTGTACCACTCCAATACTTGAATGAGTCACATCTCCCCAATGGTGAGTAGGGGATGAGATCGATGGTTTGACCCGTACCCAATCGCCAATATCAAGCTCCTCTTGCTCTACCACTTCCACTTCAAAAGGGTCAAGCATCCATGATTTTGACCCAGTGGGTGTGTATATTCTGAGCTTCCCATCAGCATCAATGGCGGATATGACACCGATACTTGAATGGCTATGGCCCGACCACCCAAACCTAGGGTGAGTCACTGAACTCTTGACACGCACATGTTGACCATTTGTCAGCTTGTTCACTTTTTCAAGATGGGTGGTTCGCCCAACCCAATGATCTTGTTCTCCACAAAAACCAACGGAAATATTTCCGTCCCATCTATCTTCCTCGTACACCATACCTTGTACAACTCCGATGCTACCAGGCCCAATTGATTTCCAAACACTTGCGTTATCAGTCATCCGGACCCATTCTCCCACTTCAAATGTCGGTTCTATCTCTAAATCTGCAGGATCACCTCTCCACAAACCCGACATACCAAAAAACGCCACCCGTACTTCACCATCTGAATTCACGCTGATAATTACACCCCGTGAATCAGGTTGGGCATCTCTCCAACCCCATCTAGGCTCTACTAGTCCTGTTCGAAATCTCACATGCTGCCCGATTTTAAATCCCAAAACTTTTTCAACGTCTGTGTGGTGAGTCATCCATTTACCTTTACGGAAACAACAAGCTAATTCCAAATAACCGCTATCTTGTACACTATGAACAACTGCTAAACTTTCTTTTCCGATACTATACCAATCATAACTTGGTCTAGTGCCGACACTTGGCTTTGAACGAACCCAGTCACCTACTTCAAACCCTGAAAGAACTTCCGCATCTCCAGGAGAAACTTTCCATAAGCCGTGTCTTCCTGCCACTTTGGCCTGAAGGTATAAAGCAATTTAGAACCACTGATTGATCAATAACTAAGAAAGAAAATTGTGTATAACTAAATTGCTTTTTAAATCAGAAAAAATTGGCGTACATTTAAAGCTCCATCCATGTCGATTCTAACAATTTTACCCACGGTAGCTGGACTTTCATTTGACCATCCAAGCCGTGGTTGAGTGACTGAAGACATCACATGAATTTCTTGTCCCAATTCGAAAGGCGGCACTTTCTCGACATCAGTTACGGAACAGGTAAAAGGTTTGCTCCTAAAGCAAAAGGCAATTCCCATATCACCATCTTCCTCCAAACTGTGGATCAATCCAATGCTGTTTCTTGTAATATCCTCCCACCCATATTTAGGCGAGGACACAGAAGCCTTGACTCTGACCCAATCTCCGACCTGCCAAGTCACATAAATTGTTAAATAATACTCCGTAGAAGGATTATAAGCAGGCCAGAAGTGACAATCTGGACCCATTGACTTCTATATGGGTCGATACGGTTAAGTTATTTCTTTAACAAGTCAAGAAACTACACGTACAAAAAGTGTTTCGCCACCACTACAAGATTACCTTGAAATCTTCCACCTTTTCCATGTCAGAGGGATCAGCTTGCCATGGTATTGGCCGATTTGGAATTTCAATTATCAGGAGACCATCACTCTCTATCTCAATAATTCTTCCCACACTGTGATGGGTTTCACCACCCCAAGCGTACCTGGGCTCTGCAACGGAACGCTTCACGCAAACCCGATCACCAATCTGTATGCATTATTAGTTAATGTTAAAAATTTCTATAAAATATAAGTGAAGCATATAATAGTGATAAACATATTTTTAGTTACCATAAATGGCTCAACAGGTTCCACTTCCTCCGGTTCACAATGCCAAGGATTTGGAAGATAGCTAAGTTCCAATAATAAACTATTATCGGGTCTAATACAGTATACAATACCAATGCTTCCTGGTGTGACTGATCCCAATCCATGCTTAGCGGTAGTAAGGGCAGGCCGGACCCGGACCCAATCTCCAACTTTGAATTCTTCAACCCGTTCCATTTCTGCAGGATCAGCCTTCCATCCTCTGGAAGCTCCAGGAAACCCGACACGCAAAATCCCGTCATCATCAACACAGAGGACAGTTCCAATACTATCTCGTGACTGACCTCGCCAACCAAACCTGTCAGAAGCAAATCATGTATAAACTAAAAGAATTACATCAAAAAGAGGAGTGCATTTTATATCTAATATAAAAAATGTAGATGCAAATGTCATATTAATAGTAGAGCTTGTTCATCTATATCTTGAAACAATGGCATGGCTCCACAGAAAACTACAACATTTGGTGGTCAGACGGGTAAGATTGACGAGTTACAAACACATTTTTGTCAAATAAAATTTAAGTTGATATTTTTTAACCATGATTACAAAAACATGTTCAAAGTGAAATCAAAATCTTTAAAATTAACGATTTAAGAGGTTGCATACTTCAAAAGTAAATGAGCCGAAACTGCCACCAAGTAAAAACCCGTTTGTCACTTTTGAGAGAAAACACAACCCAATGGAACCTCCTAAATAAAAGTTATAAGGCTACATTGTAATTTAGCAGCAAGATTGTAGTCAAACCTTGGCTCTCCGATATTTGGTTTGAGTTGGACGTGTTGCCCCCGGTCCAATGGAATGACTTTTATAACTTCATTGGCAAGTACACGAGCTTCACCAGAGCAAAATGATACAAAAAGATTATCCTTGTCTGGGACACTCTGAACGAAACCGACACTCTCATGTGTTGCACCTTGCCACCCATATGTTGGAGTGGCAATGGTACTTTTGAACTTCACCCAATCTCCTACTTGATATCTAAACATCCGTTTATAACAACAAATATTAAATCACCATATGCGAAACGTTCAAGAAAGTGAAGAAGCCATACAAATGAACTCACATTGTAGGAAACAAATTAACCCCTTTGTTTGCAAGAGCTTCCATAAGATCTTCTGAAATCCACTCCCGAGGAAGGGCCTCCAAGAAGTCACGAAGTGTCATGCCACTGTCATCCATCATAAATACATTAATATCTCATTTTTCACCCACGATATATATGGGCCTCGTATGGGGTTGGGTAACAGCCCAAAACAAGTTAGGTTGCCATTTTAAATATTATTTTTTCAGTTCTACAAATAATTAAGATATATAATATGACTACAAAAACTATGATGTTACAATAACTAATCAAAATATTATAATTAAATAATTATGATGTTTTAGGCATTTAAATTTATTCCGGATGACTTCCGATACATTGACTTGAGTCCGTTTTAGTTTGAATTTAGTAGCTTAACCCATTTGGCATGTTAAAAATAAAACGTGAAATCCCAGATCAATGCTATTGTATATGATGAATTGCCACTGTTCGAGCCTAGTGGGATTACATAAAAACTCCAAAAAATGATACTTGAGCTCCTCAAAAGAAATGGCGAGGGGGTTTACCTGTGATTTCTAACTTCTACAGCAGCCCCTGGATATTTAAGCATAACAATGATCCACTCAAGATTTTCACGTATCATCTTTGCTGTATCAGCAGCTATGTGGAAAGCATTGTTGCCTTCATCATCCTGAGGAAGAAAAACAAAACACCATCTTTAGAAGCATAATATAGTTAATGACACTTTTAAGCTGACCTGACCCATTCACTAGCGGATAGTGATCTGGCCATGACCCAATTAATCATAAATGTTAGAAAGATAGATTGTGGCCTAGACTGACTCAGATCCGCGCATATTTTGGTTTTTGGCTTAAATACAGATACATGACCAAATGATAGTGTTGTCCAAAAGCTACATATATGTTTTTGTGCTGCTTTCAGTTTGCATTAGAGGGATAGGTACCTGCATGTTACAATTTGCTCCTGCAGAAAGAAGCATTCCAACACATGATTTTGATCCTCTCGCCAACGCCACATGAAGAGGAATAGTGTTTTGCACATTCCTTATGTTCACATCAACTCCGGCATCAAGGATAATCTGTTCAAACGAAATAACATCAACAACTCCGTTCAGCTCAAGTGAGCATTCTTTCAAAACTAGAAGAGTAAGTGGAGCAAGGATACCATAGAAAACTATAAGTAGCATTTAGCAAGGAAGTAATAACTCGATTCTAATAGGCCAGAACAATATTTTCTTGGAAATAATGAAATATGTAGAAAATACAAAATCCGTATGCTAATCAGACATTCTCCAAAAAAACCTACTTTCAATAGAAATGTTGTCGCCATTAATAAATTCAAGCCTAGAATCGATTATACGCATACCTCATAATTTCTACCATAAAGTAATCTAATTTTTGGATATAATGTAGTTGCTAGATTGTCATAATACACCGACCTATATTATTTGTGTAATTGATGTTGTCATGAGTGATTCTAACACATTCAGTACTACAGATGCTAACTGGCCTACCTTAACCAACTCGACGTCATTAGTCATAGCAGCAGTATGTAAAGCAGTCCGTCCATGCTGGGTGTCTTGAGCAGTAGCATCAGCTCCAGCAGCAAGCAGTATCTGTA
>BQNB010171174.1:0-13595 GCA_026074375.1 Tanacetum coccineum | reverse complement strand
GTCTCTCGTGTACGCTACTTGTGCTCGATACAACTCGCGATCTAGCGTTTCGCGATCGAACTTCGGGTTTGTTGTCGTAATTGTCCAACAAAACATGTTTAAACCGGTTGAACCGTGACCCGATTAATTGACCGGGTCAATTAAAAAAACCAGTTTTTAAAACATTGCATTTCATGATGAAAAGTCAAATCTTCTATACATGTGAAATGTTCACATCGAGTCTAAATAGATTTCGAGTCATGTTCGGGTCAACTTTTCTAATCCTTTTATTAAACAGGTTAGGTTCGGGTTGGGAATAATTTAAGCGGGTCAACCCGCCAACCCGTTTATGATTTTTTCACATTAAAAATTATATACATTATATTATACAGGCTAAATGCGTTGAACGGGTCGACCTACAAACCAGTTTAACCCGTGCATTATGCCAACTTTTCTAGATTAAACGGGTTAAATGTGGAACGTGAAACCCGTTTAACCTATTCAACCCGTGTAACCTATTTAACTCGCCAACCCATGTATATATACGGGTTGAAAAGGTCGTGTTCGAGTTATTTATAAACATGTTAGGGTTGACATAGTTGACCCGATAATTAAGTAATTCACAACACATTATTGACTCATCAACACATATAAAAATAATAATTTCTCAAATTAGTATAGCTGAAATATACATACGGTATAACCTTAAACAAAATACAGCCCATTATATAAAAGCAATAGCAAAGCCCATTATACCATATCTAATATGTAGTGTTTAAATAAATTAAAAAGTAAATACATTAACAAAATCCGCTGTAGCATTATCAGTCTGTGATATCTCTATCTTAGGCTCCCGGCTCCTCTCTTACAGGGGTCCCAGGTTTGAGACCTGGCAGCGGTAAATATTTTTTTTCAAACTTTTTATTTTTTTTTTAATTCTATTTTTTCTCTTAAAAGGTTTTCTAAAATACTGTTTTTATATTTTTATTTAAGGTTATTGTTTAACAACGCCAATTACTTAGTAACTTTTTTAATATACCAGCTTATTCATAATTGCAATTACATGATCTATTAGAAATGTAATTGTAGACTCACCTTAAGCTACTCATCTTCAACCTTAAACTTAAAACCCAATTAACTAGACTCAATTAACCCTTATAAGGGTAAGGTTGACCTGAATAACATCCATAGGCGTAACTCTAGATTAAGAAAATTTTGATTATTATTTTCTCATTTGACACCATAAGTCTATGTACTTGGCGTATACTCTTAGTTTAACTGGAAGTGATATGGTCACTGTTAAAGTTGAGCCTAATACATAACCAAAGCATGGGTGAGTGATTGAATTTTTTACATTACATATGAATTTCAGTTGATGACTTATATGCTTTGCTATAGGTTAAATTTCTGGGTATTAGTTGGAAAAATGATAGCAAAGGTTTCTTCTACAGCCACTATGGTTTGCAGTCATTAGATTATTGTCTCTCAAGGTTCATTTACAGGGATTATTGTCACTCTCAATATCTAATAAATATGCACTCAAGACTCAATCGACACAAGCATATAATGCAGGTAATCCTAATAATGTATAAAAAAAAGTGGGCCGCATTTGTTAAATAATGGGTAAATAAATTGGCTAAGAGCAAAACGGGTCAACCAGGTTAGTCTTAAACGTCACCTCGTGCGCCCTAAATTAGTTTTTCAATTAATAATACATTAATTATTAGAAAAAGCCAAAAAATGATTACGAGTTCACTCTATCTCACCTGTTAAGCAGCCAGTTTGTTCATTATTAATTTGTATCCATTTATTTACATTTCGCGATGTGTGTGTCAGTTGTAGTGCCCATAAGTAAATAACTATAAATGACCAGTTTGCGCGTGAAAAATTTGTAGAGCTCATGCATTTGATGGAGCGCATATACGGCCACAAGGAATTCGTCACAAGTAAAGAGATGATCCATTTAGCTCTAGTGAGAAGATTCTATGAGATGAAGACTTAAAAACCAATTACTCGACTTAATGTTATTACATTAACCAGAAGAAAGGTATAAGGTAGCACCTTTTCAAGCTAAATATTAATTGAGTTAGTTTTGTAAGATATTATTTTAACATTTGGTTTGTGGTGCACTCATGCAGTAGTGTATAGATTTTGTATCAAATCAACATTTCACAGAAACACTACGCAATCAATAATTAGACACAACCCGTGTGCAACGCACGGGTCTGAATGCCTCGTAAAAACTAATTTAGAGTTTAAGTATTTAAAGTTACTTTTATTTTTCATTTTTGTTATAAATAACTAAGTTACACTAAGTGACATTCTAAGATAATTTTTTTACAAATAACTAATTATTAGTATGTTTTTTTAGTTAGTAATGAAATTTGTTGGTAATCCAAAGCACAAAACGAAGGACAAATTCAAACAAACGAAGCGGAAGCTTTATTCAAATACTAAATCAAATTACAAAGACAAATTTAAAAGTACCAAACCCTAATTCCAAAAGGTACGAAACAAATATTCAAAAGGTACAAAGAAACTAAACCTATCAATCCCTATTTAAAGGCTAAATTAAGTTGGTGGCTAAGTCACATAAATTTACTAAACGCCCCTTAGAGTTTAAGTCACTTTCTAACAATCTCCACCGTGACTTGAACTCCTTCAAATGTCCAAACCAAATTCAAAATTTCAAATTCCAAACGCCAAAGATGCTAGCTGTGGAAAACTAGAAGGGGGGTTGAATAGTTTTACCGCTTTTTAATTTAAGGTTTATGTATGTTTGTAAAACTTAGATTCGACTTTTTGTGAATTCAATGCTTGCACAATATGAACAATATAAGTATATGAAATGATAAAGTAAAATAAGAGATAAGAGTAAGAACAATCAAACCACAACGCGAGGATTTATAGTGGTTCGGTAATGAAGCACCTCTTCGCCCTACTCCACTCCCCGAGCACCAAACTCGAGAGTTTTCTTCACTATGTCAACAAACTTCCTTATGGCGGAGAAAACCGTACACAGCGTTGCTTACACCGATTTACGACACAAAGCTAAATGTCAAGTTCTAATCTTAGCTAGAACCAATCTATCACAACACAACTTCACGACTTGTTCATGACTTCCTGACTTCTTCACAACTTCAAGCCGTTTTAGGTCCAAAATTTTGAATTTTAAAATGTATATTTTGAATAAAACATTTCTTTTAATTGTAGAAAATGTTTTGTAATGTTTATAAAAATGTTTACAACATTTTATAAAAGTGTGAGGTTGAATAAAATTTTTCTTTGATCATAAAATGCATTAAGCATTTATTTATTCATACCTTGAAGTGATATAAATTTCGAAATGAAAATTTACTACTAATTACTTGTTTACGTTTAATTTTACATTGAACGTTTTTATATTTTGTGATTATCAAAACGTAAAGATGTGAAAAATATTAGTAATGTTTTTAGGCATTATATTTTATCAACAAGCCGGATATCAAATTTATCTTCTTCAGGAAATAAAACTTCATCCACTTCAACATCTGACTCAGATTCATCATACCACTTGGACGATCTATGCTTACTAGTCGTAGCATGTCCCGCCTCTTGAGTACCCATAGAACTAAATACACCACATTCATCCCCTACATCCACATTATTTAAAACATCAAAAGAGTTTAAGGTATAAGTGTCACTTGCCTTTTTAGAATCATCAGCTTCTACTTGAACCTTAGGGTCCAAATCAGCTCCACTTTTGTTAGTATCATGTTTAGATACATGCCGATAGAAACTTGGCTTTGGCTTAGTATGAAGAATACCACTAATAGGTCTTGTTTTAGGCTGATTAATATCAACCTTCTTACCTTTCTTTTTCCGACTAGAAACTTTAGTAAAACCATCCTTAGGCTTGTCCATAGCAGCAATATCCAATTCACGAATTCTCTTTGGACAAGCATCATGAGTATGACCAAATATTTTACACTCGACACTGTGTGGCGGCTTCCATTCATATTCAACACTAATAACTTCTTTGGTATAACCACTTCCATCTTTCATTGGGATAGCCATACTAACCTCTTGTTTCATAATATTGTTAGCCCGATTTATCTCTTAGTAGTCTTTGTATTTATATCGGGCTCAAGCCCAAGTCTAGAACATTCTATTATATTGTATTTATACTCTAGGGTTTGATTAACAAATCACGATTCAACTCAAATACCTTCATGGTATCAGGACTTAACAGCCGATCCTAAAACTAAACCCTAAATTTCACTCGTCTTCCAAACAGCCTTCTATTTTCTTGATTTTCCTGCCTGCAAATGTCACGAATTTATGGTTAAAATCGTACTTAGGTCACGATTGATATTAGTTGTGCCAAGGTCACAACCATTTGTTTTTTTTTTGGTTTACAGTCCATCTCTTGCATACAAACTCTAACTCCTACCTACTGTTTTCTTTTTTGCTTTTATACTCTATTCACGATCTCCACAGTAAACCCTCCATACACAAACAATGACTGGATCCAAAATCCCTCACCACGCTACGCCCCTCTCAGAGAAAATCTCCTTGGTTACGCACCATCATCTTTTAGCACGTGTACCGGATAAGCTCGACCTCGACAACTAGAATTACGGGTCTTGGGAATTCTTCTTTGTGCAACTATGTGAGAGTTATGATGTGGACAAGTTCATTCGTCCCCTTACTACTGATGGAATTAGTCCGAGCTCTTCGACACCTCTTACACCCGAGGAGCTCAAGGTAGATAAAATTGTGCTCTCATGGATTCTTTTTACTCTTTCGAATTCACTTAGAGCTCGTCTTGTTGTGGCGCGGACTAAATCTGCTATGGAAGCTTGGAATCTTATTGCTGAGATTGTCAAGGATAATAAACGATCCCGCACCAATGCCTTAAAGGCCGAGTTACGTTCCATCAAACTTGGGAATCAAAGCATGGAATCGTACTTTCAGAAGATCGACTCCCTAGTCAATATACTCACTAGTCTTGATGCTCGCATTAATGAGGAAGATGTGGTTCACTATGCTCTTGAGAGTTTACCGGACACATACAATCCGGTTTGTGGATATATGCATTGGAAGGACACTTTTCTCGATCTCAAAACGGTGTGTTTGTTGTTAATCATCGAAGAGATGCGTTTGAAATCTCGGGCTCTTGATTTGCCCGTCGACTCCTCTTCTCCTATGGTCCTTATGGCAAATTCAGGTACAAGTCATAACTCTTCTTCTACTACGCCTCAAGTCAAGTCAAGGAACCCTTGTTTTAATTATGCTAAAGGATCTTGTCATTTTGGAGAAACATGTCGTTATGTGCATGATGCAGGTGCTCGTTCGGGTACTAATCTTAATGGGTCTACTCGGGGTCGCGGCAATAGTGACAATACTACTAATGATTTGTTGCAAAAATTACTTCATCAATTGAGCTCTATCAATTGTAACTCTACTGTTCCTACATCGAATTCTTCAAATACCATGCCTGTTGCGTTTAATGCTAGTCTGCCAGCCCACTTTGGCCCAACTACTGGCCACAACTTGGTGCTCCTCCTGGTTTTTCATATCCGACCCATAATGGTTCTAGAATAACTACACCATCCGACCCATCTTCTATTCCACCTGGTCCACTTTAGTCGGCCCAAACTTCAGTCGGCCCATCTTCTGGTTCTAGTATAACTACACCAACCATGGGTTCCACTCAGCCAACCGGACAACCAACCATTCTACCGCACGCTTTTTCGACTGAGACTCTTCGGGATCCAAACAATGGTGATTGGAATATGGACACAGGTGCGATTTCTCATCTTAATGCTTTTAGTACTTGTCTTAGTAATGTTTTTAATACTTGTTTATATCCATTTGTCTCGGTTGGTGACGGGTATTCTATTCCCGTCACCAATATGGGTCATAGTATTTTGCCAACATCTCATGGTGATCTTCACCTTCGTAATGTCCTTATCACACCTTCTATCGTTAAAAATTTAATTTATGTGCGTCAGTTTGTTCGTGACAATAATTGTACCATTGAATTTGACGCTTTTGGTTTTTCTGTCAAGGATTTTACCACTCGTCGGGTTTTGCTCCGATGTGATAGCACGGGGGATCTTTACCTGGTCACATCTCCATCTCCCATAACTCATGCGTACCTTGTCAGTCAACATACGTGGCATCAACGTCTTGGACATCCAGGAAGTGAAGTGTTGCGTCATCTTATTTCTTCTAGTTTTATTTCATGTAATAAGGAAAAGCCTCCCGTTCTTTGTCATGCTTGCCAGCTTGGCAAACACGTGAGACTTCCATTTGTCAAGTCTGAAACTGTGATTAGTAACTGTTTTGATGTCATTCACTCGGATGTGTGGACTTCACCCATTTCGAGTTTGTCTGGTTTTAAATATTATGTCTTATTTTTAGATCATTATTCTCATTTTGTTTAGGTGTTTCCTTTGATTCGTAAATCTGTTGTTTTATCTAAATTTGTATTGTTTCGCAAATATGTTCACACTCAATTTAAGTGTGAAATTAAGTCTTTCCAGTGTGATCATGGCGGTGAATTTGACAACCATGCCTTACATAAGCTGTTTGCTGACAATGACATTCAGTTTCGATTTTCTTGTGCCAAAACATCTCAACAGAATGGTAAATCTGAGCGCATGGTTCGAACCCTTAATAATCTTATTCGCACTTTACTTTTTCAAGCCAATCTCCCACCAACCTTTTGGGTCGAAGCACTTAATATGGCTACTCATTTACTTAATATTTTACCTTCCACTGCCATTGACAATGACATTCCCTATACCCGTCTTTTTGACAAAAACCCTGACTATAGCCTTTTACACACCTTTGGGTGTCTTTGCTATTCGCACCTTTATCCTACTCATAAACTTGAACCGCGCGCTACGCCTTGCATTTTTTTGGGTCATGCCTCGAATCATCGTGGGTATCGTTGTCTTGAGTTATCCACGAATAAATTAATCATCTTTCGTCATGTGACTTTTGACAAAACTATTTTCCCATATGGCACCACCCCCATTACTTTCGCACCCACTTATAATTTTTTGGATGATTCATATGACCCTCTACCTCAACCAAAACCTTCCACTGTTAATACTCACCCCAATCAACAATCCACTATTCACATTACACCAATCACAGCGGCCCACTACCTTCCTACAAACCCGGCCCAACAGACTATCACACAACCGGTCCACCACCTTTCTTCTTCTTTGCTGGCCCAACCATCCAATTCAACAACGGCTCAACATATTAACTCTACCCTAGGTCCAACTCCAAACGACCTTACTCCGGCCCATTTATCACCCACCAATGCCGCCCATCACCAATCCTCATTACTGGACTTATTTAATGAACAAGCAACATCAGAAGCTACTGTTCCTCCCAACGCTCCCAACCCGAACCCCGTGTCTACTCATCCCATGGTCACACGTTCTCAGGTCGGGACTTTTCGTCCTATTCAACGTCTTTCTCTCCATGTGTCATCTGTTTCTCCTCTGCCCAAATCGTATCGTGATGCGTTTAATGATCCTAATTGGCAAAATGCTATGCAAGATGAATATAATGCTCTTATTAATAACAAAACTTGGACTTTAGTACCTAGACCACCAGATATCAATATTGTGCGCTGTATGTGGCTTTTTCGTCATAAATATTTGGCTGATGGCACTCTTAGTCGCTACAAAGCTCGTCTTGTGGAGAATGGTAGTACTCAGATTGAGGGCGTTGATGTTGATGAGACTTTCAGTCCGGTTGTGAAACCTGGTACTATTCGGACTGTACTTAGCTTGGCTACTTCTCGACATTGGCCGATTCATCAGCTTGATGTCAAGAATGCCTTTTTACATGGTGATTTATCTGAGATGGTTTATATGCATCAGCCACCGGGATTTCGAGATCATGACCATCCTAATTATGTGTGTTTATTACAACGGTCACTTTATGGGCTCAAGCAAGCTCCTCGTGCATGGTTTCAACGGTTTGCATCTTATATTACTCGGGTTGGTTTTTCTCATAGTCGTTGCGACTCTTCTTTATTTATCTACAGACATGGGACTGATACTGCTTATTTGTTATTATATGTGGATGATATTGTTCTCACTGCTTCTTCTGAGGGTTTATTGCAGCGGATTATTCATTCTTTGCATCAAGAGTTTGCTATGACAGATTTGGGTCCACTTAATTATTTTCTGGGTATTTTTGTCACACGTGATTCTTCAGGTTTATTTTTGTCTCAGAAGAAGTATGTTGTTGAGATTTTGGAGCGAGCACATATGGTTACTTGTAATCCTTGTCGGACTCATATTGATACTGAGTCTAAACTAGGTTGTGATGGTGCTCCGGCATCTGATCTGACTTTATATCAGAGTCTTGCAGGTTCTCTCCAGTATCTCACTTTTACTCGGCCGGATATTTCTTATGCAGTACAGCAGGTTTGTCTTTATATGCATGATCCTCGGGAGCCTCATTTTTCTGCTCTTAAGAGGATCTTGCGTTATGTTCAGGGTACACTTGATTATGGCTTGCAGTTATTTTCATCCTCAACTACGGATTTGGTTGCTTATTCGGATGCGGATTGGGTTGGTTGTCCTACTACTCGACGTTCTACTTCAGGTTACTGTGTTTTTCTTGGCAACAACTTACTCTCTTGGTCCTCTAAGCGTCAGCCGACGCTTTCTCGTTCCAGTGCCGAGGCAGAGTATCACGGTGTTGCCAATGCTGTTGCTGAGACTTGTTGGTTACGCAATCTTCTGCGTGAGTTACATTCTCTATTTTCTTCTGCTATGCTTGTTTATTGCCACAATGTTAGTGCTGTGTATCTATCTTGTAATCCTATTCAACACCAACGCACAAAGCACATTGAGATTGACATACATTTTGTTCGGGATTTGGTTGTTGTTGGACATGTTCGAGTGCTTCATGTTCCTTATCGTTATCAGTTTGATAATATCTTCACCAAAGGTTTGCCTTCGGCATTGTTTAAGGAGTTTCGTTCTAGTTTGAGCGTTCGAAGTCCTCCCGCTCCAACTGCGGGGGAGTGTTAGCCTGATTTATCTCTTAGTAGTCTTTGTATTAGTATCGGGCTCAAGCCCAAGTCTAGAACATTCTATTATATTGTATTTATACTCAAGGGTTTGATTAATAAATCACGATTCAACTCAAATACCTTCAAATATGACCAACACTAATCTCCACAAGAGCACGAGCAAAATTAATACGACCCCAAGAGTCCTCGCACATTAAGCTTGTAAACGCATCCAACATAATTGGTTTCCCAATTTGAGTAGCAATCAAACTCAGGCCATCCCTAGAGTACGCAACCAAAGGCATTTAGCCCAAACCGATACCTTTATTACCTCGTCTTTTTTCAATGTTGAACTCGGAGTCCATTTATTGAGAATGAGAAGTGTGTTACGTATCATCCATGAACCACGTTCAAGAACTTGATCCAAACCCTCATTAGAAGCAAACTTAAATAAGAATACACCCTCATCATTCCTCATTAGTTTTTGCAAACCAAATTTTCCCCAAGTGTTATTTACATAATTTTAGACAATTGGAAAGCAAGACTTTTGCCAACAAAATACCCAACCAATGTGTTCACATACCTGTTAGAGACTCGTTCCATAGCAGCCTTGGGGGAACGGTATCATGATTCTCCACCCTTACCTCATTGATAAATGACCTGAAATTAACCCTCTTAGTCTCTTGACTCGGTTTAAGCAAACTAGCAAACGGCTTAGGTTCCATATGGGGAGTATCCAAGTTATCCTAGTCATCATATCTAACCTCATTACTTCCATTTTTACCATTTTCATGTTCTGTACCAGAAGGTGTTGTACCAGCATGTTTTGTATAAGAATCGACTCCATTTGCAGGTTTTGTACTAGCATTTGCAGTCACATACGTGCTCCCATCAGCAACCTTTGGACTTTCTCCTGCCAACCTATAGGCTAATTTACATCAGATATAGACGACATGATCTCACTTTTAGTTTGAGGATTATTAACACCTGCAGCTATATCATCGTTAGCATAATTTCCCACGTCTTCCATCACTTCATCATCCTTTTTAGCACCCCTAATTGGAGACTAAAAGTCTGTTTCAGCTTCCCAAACAGTAGTGGTGTTATCATGTGCAATCGACACTTTCCTGTGCACCTTATATGGTTTTCCATCCACACCTTTGTACTTGCCATCAATAACAACACCACAAGCAGCAATAGGAGCCACAACATCATCAACCTTATTAATAGGCAAAGAATTGGATTTTTTTCAAAATGGATTTCAACGGTTTACCCCCGCTATTAAGACCAACTCCTGAACCTTTTTCCATCTCTCACAAACCCAATAACAAAAGAAAAGAACCCGCAGCACCAGCAAACACGATTAAGGGAGAAGAACAAAATCGAAACCCTAAAAATTAGGGTTTCCAGCCAAGAACGAATAACCCCTAACCAGCCTTCATAAATGAAGCTACCAATCGTAATAATGATAAAGCGATTATAGATCAGGAAACACGAAACCCTACTAGACAGAAATCAACCGAACCCAAGAAGAAAATAGATCGAAACCCTAATCTTAATGAAACAGAAGCCAAACAAAAAATGGTTAGTGAATCATAACCAACAGATTAAACATCACTAACAAGACGTTGTAAAGCAATAGAGACAAGAAATATCACAGATTAACGATCAAGAAAGAATAACACAGTTCGACTTGGATATTAAAGCGAAAACGGAAAAAACCCTAAAAAGAAAAATGCGATACCAGGACCAACACTCGATCACGATCAGAACCAATTAACAATTGAAAAGAAATCTAACCCAACCAATATCTGATGTTGTAGATGATTAAATCAACCAGAAGATCGTGTTTAGGGTTTAGAGCCGCCAAACAAGAACCTTAATCAACAAATTCAAAAACAAGACGAGACAAGGATGAATAGATTTAAATCAATGATTTTAATTTGTATCAAATGCATGATCAAAGATTCGATTGGTATAGCAGAAATTAGAATCGGTTAGGGTTTTTTTATCTCCATTTTCGCCCATAGTTAGAGAGAAAACAAGGGTTATCAAGTTATATAGATGTTGATTTCTCTTGCAAGTGTTAAAATCAGATCTTGACTTGATGCATTTATTGCATTTAATGCATTTTATACAAGAGATAAAAAGTTTTTAGCAAAGACTTGAGGTTTACCAAGTCTTTGCAAAAAAGCTTTCCAAAAAGCTATCCATGCATTGCAAAAAAATCTATTCAAAAAGCTTTTTAGAATAGTAAAAAGCTATTCTTAGATTTTGCCTTGGAGATGCTCTTAGAGCATCTACAATGCTCAAAGCTTCAAAAGACTTTTTGCATTTATTGAAGCATGATCTCATTAAATGTTCAAATACTTAAAAGTAATTTTTATTAACATTCTCCAATGGTAAAAGCTTTGAAAAAGATTTTTGTAATTATGAAAGCAAGACAATCTGGTACAAAATAAAATTGATAAAATGCTTGGCAAACTCAAAACTTTTGCTAAAAGATTTGCGAAAAGTCTTTAACTACAATGCTAAAAAGACTTTAGAAAAGCTTTTGCAAATAGTGAAAAGCTTTTCAAAAACCATTAGAGCATCTCCAATGCATCAAGTCTTGAAAGACTTGATGCATTTATTTAATGCATAATATACTTATTCACTAAAGCTTTTAGCAATAACTTGAAGTCTACCAAGTGGTTGTGAAAAGCTTTTCATATAATGCTAAAAACTCTCTCAAAACACTTTTTAAAATAGTAAAAAGCTTTTTTATAACTTTACTCATTAGAGATGTTCTTAGTCATGTTTGGGTAAAGTTGTATAATATTTATGAGTTTATGGGCTTTGTTGGGTCTTCCTCTACATTTTAAATGGGGAAATGATATGCACGAGACACTAAGTGATGTGACACAACAAATATGCATATATGATATTGTACCATGTACATTACCAACGTGTTCTTGTGGTGTGCATATCGACTATCTTTTAGATGGGTCTAGATGGTGTTTGATATAAAAACCAATTGCATAACAATTAACCAACGGGTATAACGCAGGTCTAGCGAGTAAAAAGAAAATTGAACATTTTTTTTAGATTTTTAATTTTTCACTCAAATAATAAAAAAATAGCCAAACCCGATGGATCAACCTGACCCAAGACCCAATTAGATCCGTGCTCCTAAAAAACTCATCTAAACCCGAACACATCTAATCTCAAACTCATATAAACCCCCTATCCAAGACCCGACCCACTCATTTTACCGCCTATAATTTCTTATAAAATGATGACTCATTTAAATGGACTTTCATAAGCTTCAGAGAGGCTAGGCTAAAAAATATGCCAAACAAGTCTTACACGGAATCGGGCCGGGCTTTTAGGTAAAAGGTAAGATGTTCTTTTACATCATTTATTTAGTACAAAGATATAAAGAGATGAGTTGAGTTATTTTGCATACTAGTTTCTCCTTACATACTAAAGGACTAATATGGACCACTCATTTCATTTGATTAAAAAAACAAGATTTAAGATTAAAAAAAATGGAGGGGCCAAAACTGTAATTTTACTAAAACTCACCCAACCACTCCCTAATTATTTGTAGAGTTGGCAAATTTTGCCCAAATTACAATTAACTAACGTTTTTTAAGTTTTTTTACGTTTTCTACCCCTTTCGCACATTTTCATTCGCTTTCGCGCGTTTTCAACAGTTTTCGCACGTTTTCGTCCGTTTTTGTACGTTTTCGTCCGTTTTCGCAAGTTTTCTTACATTCTCGCACGTTTTCTTACGTTTTCGTCTGTTTTCGCATGTTTTCGTCCGTTTTCGCACGTTTTCTTACGTTCTCGCACGTTTTCTTACGCTTTCACACATTTTCGTCCGTTTTTGTCTGTTTTCCCACGTTTTCTTCTGTTTTCGTCCGCTTTCGCACGTTTTCATCCGTTTTTGGACGTTTTCGTTAGTTTTTGTATGCTTTCGTCCTTTTTCGCGCGTTTTCATACTTTTTCGCACGTTTTCTTACGTTTTCACATATTTTCGTCTGTTTTCATACATTTTTGTCCATTTTCGCACGTTTTCTTTTGTTTTTACTTGTTTCCGCATGTTTTCGTTCATTTTCATCCATTTTTGTCAGTTTTCGGTCATTTTCAGACGTATCCAACCGTTTTCATACGTTTTTGTCCGTTTTTGTACGATTTCGTTCGTTTTCGTTCGTTTTCGCACGTTTTCTTCCATTTTCATACATTTTCGTTCGTTTTCATACGTTTTCGTCTGTTTTTGGCCGTTTTTGTTTTTTTTACGTTTTCGTTCGTTTGTAATTTCATCTATTTTAGCGCGTTTTTGTACATTTTCTAACGTTTTTGCATGTTTTTGCATGTTTTCACCTGTTTTCATACGTTTTCGTCTGTTTTCGCACGTTTTAACACTTTTTTCATTTTCACACGTTTTCTTTTGTCTTCACACGTTTTCGTCCGTTTTTATACGTTTTCGTCCGTTCTCAAACGTATCCATCCGTTTCCGTCCGTTTTCTTACGTTTTCATTTGTTTTTGTACATGTTCGTTCGTTTGTACGTTTTTGTCCGTGTTCAGACGTTTTCG
>BQNB010171173.1:0-10410 GCA_026074375.1 Tanacetum coccineum | reverse complement strand
GCCTGGCCCAAGAAAGAAGTCCTATAATCCACTTAAGGCCTTGGACTATAAAATCCCCTCTCCACACATGGAGAAGGTGTTGGTCATTCTTGTATTCATATAGTGCAAGTATAATCATCTACAATTTCTCTTCCTTCTCTCTAACTTCCTCTCTCTAGAAATTCTATCTCATTTTTAGCTTATTTGGTTTATGTAAGATTGTGCTTATTGTTGTGATATGGGTTAAGATTGCAGACAGCATCCCAAGTTATCTTGGAAGACATGAATTTAAAAACTACATATGCTAGAAACATCAAAGTCGAACACCTCACGAGAAAGGGAACGAAAACCCTCATACTCTTACTAGTCTATGTGTTTCATTTTCAGGGTAATCACTCAATCACATAGTCATAACATGTTTTCTATTATAGGCTTGGCAAGTATACAAAACTCCACCACCATAGCTAAGGTCAAGACAATCCTTAAAGGCAATATTGGGTGAACAAATGTTATAAGCTAAGGATGAATCAATCTCGTGATATCATCAACAAATATGTAACTAAAGAAAAGATGACATGACCACAAGTGAACAAGCGCCAAGTGGTTGCTCATCTAATATTCAAGCACGCAAAAGGTTAGGATTAAACACAACTAAGATTGATTAGAGGAACAAATAAACATAGGATGCACATTTAAACGGTGTAAATTAAAAAATAAACAAACAAGTAGTCTACTTTCCATAATCTCCCCATCACTAGTCACCGTCCATCTAATAGTCCAAGTATCAAGACGCGAGAATCTGATCATCATCAATAATGAGCTAGTGTTCTATAGTGTAAATATTTAAAAATATAAACTAGCTCAACCTTCAACCGAACTAGTTGGTTTTATAAATCATACATTTGGTTGGTTTTATAATTACATAAATCAACCTTAAACTACATATGAGGTAATCATAAATCATACATTTGGTTGGTTTTATAATTTAACCAACACTTATATACTCATGCTACAGAAGTTTTAAACTATATAATTCACACATTTTTGTAGCATGGAGTATTCTAATAAGTACAAAAATCACCCCCCCCTCCACTTGAGAATAGGTATATCTAAAATAATGAGATTAAGGGCGTCTTCATTGATGAAATTGATAAGTATTCCACAAAAGCGCATTTTCCGAATCGCTCGACTTAAACCGTGAACTTAAGCAACTAGCCACTCCTAGACTATGGATTATAGACTACAAGGTAGGCTTAGTCAAAATGGTGTAACGAAACAATACATATGTGGGGTTAAGAAATGAAAGAATGGCTCGAAAGGGTGTAACTAAGGGTATCTTGCACTAAAAGTGAGTGCAACAAAAGGATTTTTCACGGGAGGTCGACAAGTCGATAAACACACACAATGTAACACATATAGGTTGATTTGATGTAAATCCTAAAACATTGCCTTCTTGAACTATCTATCCCAATTGCATCGAGTAAACTGATGTGTCGTTGTGGTTAGGTATTTATTTGTTATCAAGTTTTACTAAACTCCCATTTCTTATTGAATTAACCGATCAACTTACCATCGAACATTTATTTTGAATGCGATAATTTTTGCAAAAAGTTAGATATTTTTTTACTTTATTATTATATTATAAAAATGAACCTTGCTAGTTCTGGGGTTGCCACGTAAAAGAACCTGGGGCGTATCTCCCAAATCATTGGTCTGGTACTAGATGTGGCTTTTCCGCCAGGCAAAATGCCTAATATTTATAACGCTCTGGTACTTGAGGGCCGAGATATCAATGGTGAACCACTTAATGTGACTTGTGAGGTCCAACAATTATTAGGAAACAATCTATTTTATGTCGACTATACCTAAAAATAACACTCTAACAGGTAGTGTACCCGATTAGATTTAGCTTCGTTGGTAAGTAGGGTGTCGATCACTAAGAGCGAGAGCGTTAATTCTTAAGTCTACTAGTATTTTAGTTATCTATGTTAGTTCTAGTCTATGTTAAAACTAAGTTAAACCTAAACTAATGATAAAAGGGGGGTTTCAGTCTGAGAGACTAGCACAGTTTGGGTTATCTAACCTAGGGTTTTTGATAACAAGTAAAGTAATAAACACACGCAAACAGATGAACAAACGATAGAGGTGCGGTAAAACACTAATATAAGGAAAACATATCAACCATGAATAATTCGATAAAATGAAGGTTTGTTTATTTAGTGCAATGAGGGCTTATCTTGAGGTGGCATATCATTCCTAGATTTAGGCGGTACTTCTCCCTAAAACCTTGACACTCTAATTCTGTCACAATTAAGCGCATCTGCATAAAGCATCCTTTTTTATGATTATAATCTATCTTAGGAGATTAATAATGGTGATCTTATTAAATCCTAGCTCATGGAGATTTTACCCACTTACTGCTTAACAGCTCTTTATATACTAGTAGTCCACTGTCTGATTCTTTACCAAAGGAATCAGTACGTTATTTGTTAATCCCAGGTCACCTACTAGTCCAACTTGTTCACATAAACCAATGGTAAAGATAGGTCAATATTTGTGATCCTATTACTCTAGATATATAAATTGCAGATATGAAGAGCTATCTCGGACTCTTTGCCTACGCCCAAACAACACCGAAGTTGCAGCGCATTAAATATTTAGGACTAGACCTAGTTGAATGATATGTCGCATACTTAAGCACGTAAACAAGTACAAATTGATAAACATAATCAATAATCAATGACAAATTAAGCAATCGATATAAACAAACCAAACATTAAACCTTCATAAACATGGCTGATACATAAGGTATCAGCCAATAGTCATTGTAAAAATACACACGGTTTCATATATGAACGATTAAAATAAAGAAATCTTAACCGAACGCGTATTTGGTTATGCGAAGATTACAAGAGTTTTCCTATGATCTTGTGGCTCTTTTCTGACCTTTTGTGCTCTTCTATTCATATGATAGTCGACTTGGTGGTTTAGGGCTTCACTTGCATACCTAAAACTGAGTTTAGGGTGTTGTATTTATAGAGTCTGGAAAAGGGTCAATACACCGTATCGGGTGATGTGGGATACGGCGTATTGGGGATTTCTTGGAGTAAGGACCACGGTTGATATCTTTTAGAATCTTCCGGTGTTTGACCTTCGATCCGGCGTATTAAGTCTTCAGGATACAGCGTATTGGATCTTCAATCCTTTGTGGTTATTCGTGAAGTGTAGGCACAGATACGCCGTATCTTCTTGATGGATACGGCGTATTAGGTAAAACTAGTTGGATTTTCTTCATTGACCAAAGTATTATATACGGCGTATCGTTGATGTGGATACAGCGTATTCTTCAAAGTCAGGCAATGGTATTTTAATTCGTCAAAGTCTTGGATATGTCGTATAGGTCTAGAATAATACGGCGTATTTGCTGTCAGATCAGTAGACTTTCTCGAACTCTTCCTATATGCTCCAAAATGTGTGCCTTTTAGCTAATCTTCACAAAGTACTCCATAATTACTGCAAATCTTAAATATAAATGATTAAGTACCAATTCACGCAATAATTATACAAAATGGGTAATTTACATGGGATAAATGATGCTATAAAATAGACTTTATTTGATGTCATCAAATATCCCCCACTTGAATCCTACTTGTCCTCAAGTAGACTTTAGAAAATTTATGAAAATGTATCCCAAACGTAGTCAAGATTTTTTTTTCCTGTAAGCATTTATTTGTTCAATTACTAGTACACAACTAAACACCTCACGAAATAGGTAGATGAAAATACTCAAATCACTCGACTAATCTATGTGGTAACATGTAACTAGTTCGCTCAATTTCTCGGTCATGACGAGTATTCTATCATAGGCTTGGCAAGGATACACATCTCCACCACTAAAGCTAAGGAGTAACAAGTTTATAAAGGTAATTTGAGTTTTTTAAAAGGGTTTGATCACTTTTTCTAATCTCTATCGATACCAATATTCCAGAAAAGGTGACAAAATCACACATACACACCTATAACGATGGGATAGACACATATGACTGCATTCAAACCTTAACTCGAATAAGCTAAAGAGTAGGACCTGTAGTCTTTACCAAAAGTCGTAAACCAGCAAGGGCGACAAATAAAAACACAAATACCTCTCTATAGTTTATAATAACTTGTTACTGAAGGATGAGGCTTTGGTTGGTTGAGTGAGGTCTTCTTCACATTCCCTTAGCTTATGAGTGGTGGAGATGTGTATCCTTCCGACGCCTATGATAGAATACTACAGTCAGGTTACAACAGAAGCAGAACGTTAGTTGACTGATTTCGTCATGACCTGAGAAATTGATGAAGCATTTGGGTAGTTGAAATGAGCCACAAGTTACATTTACCACATAGATTAGGTCGAGTGATTGAGTATTTTCATCTACTATTTCGTGAAGGAGTTTAGTTGTGTACTAGTACTTGAACAAATAAATGCTTACGTAGGAAAAAAAAATCATAGACGCGATACGTTTGGTGATACATTTTCATAAATAATTCTAAAGTCTAGGGCTTGAGGACAAGTCGGATTCAAGTGGGGATATTTTGATGACAACAAAAAAGGTACAATTTTATAGCATCATTTATCCCATGTAAATTACCGGGACCCATTTTGGTATAAATTATTGCTAGAATATGTACTTAAACATATTATATTTAAGATTTGCAGTAATTATGGAGTACTTTGTGAAGATTAGCTAAAAGGCACACATTTTGGAGCATATAGGAAGAGTTCGAGAAAGTCTACTGATCTGACAGCAAATACGCCGTATTATTCTAGACCTATACGACATATCCAAGACTTTGACGAATTAAAATACCATTGCCTGACTTTGAAGAATACATGTTCTGGTTGGAATGGGGCTAATAACAAGTAGCACTACATCCATCGCTGTATCCACATCAGACGATACGGCCAGTCAAATAATCCTTTGGATCCAATTGAAGAGAACTCCACCCTAGATATATGTCCTATTGAACGTAGCAGGGTTGGTAATAGGATAAGAAGCCGTAGACCATCAAGAAGATACGGCGTATCTGTGCCTACACTTCACGAATAACCACAAAGGATTGAAGATCCAATACGCTGTATCCTGAAGACTTAATACGCCGGATCAAAGGTCAAACACCGGGAGATTCTAAAAGATATCAACCGTGGTCCTTACTCTAAGAAATCCCCAATACGTCGTATCCCACATCACCCGATACGGCGTATCAACCTTTTTCCAGACCCTAAAAATACAACACCCTAAACTCAGTTTTAGGTATGCAAGTGAAGCCCTAAACCACCAAGTCTATCTAGCAATATGAATAGAAGAGCCAAAAGGTCATAAAAAGAGCCACAAGATCATAGGAAAACTCTTGAATATCTTCGCATAACCAAATTACGCTTTCGGTTAAGATTATCTTTATTATTAAATCGTTCATAAATAAACACGAGTGTATTTCTATGCCAATGACTAATTGGGCTGATACCTTATGCTATCAGCCATGTTTTATGAAGTTTAATGTTGTGTTTGTTTATATATCGATTGCTTAAAGTAGTCATTGATTCTAGATTATGTTTATATCAATTAGAACTTGTTTAGACGTGCTTAAGTATGCGACATATCATTCAACTAGGTCTAGTCCTAATTACTGCCGCAACTTCGGTGTTGATTGGGGCGGTAGGCACAAGAGTCCGAGATAGCTCAACTATCTACTTATATATATCTAGAACAATAGGATCACAAATATTGACCTATCTTTACCATTGGTTTATGTGAACAAGTTGGACTAGTAGGTGACCTGGGATTAACAAATAACGTACTGATTCCTTTGGTAAAGAATCAGACAGTGGTTACATATATAAAGGAGCTGTTACAGGCAGTAGGTGGGTAAAAACTCCATAGCACTAGGATTTAATAAGATCACCATTATTAATCTCCTAAGATAGATTATAATCATAAAAAAGGATGCTTTATGCAGATGCGCTTAATTGTGACAGAATTAGAGTGTCAAGGTTTTAGGGAGAAGTACCGCCTAAATCTAGGAATGATATGCCACCTCAAGATAAGCCCTCATTGCACTAAATAAACAAACCTTCATTTTATCGAATTATTCATGGTTGATATGTTTTCCTTATATTAGTGTTTTACCGACCTCTATCGTTTTGTTCATCTGTTGCGTGTGTTTTATTACTTAATTAGCATTTGGGGGGGTAGGTGTTTTCCACCGGAGGGATACGACTGCCTCTACGGGGTGCGTTATCAAAAACCCTAGGTTAGATAACCCAAACTGTGTCAGTCTGTCAGACTGAAACCCCTCTTTTATCATTAGTTTAGGTTTAACTTAGGTTTAACATAGACGAGAACTAACATAGATAACTAAAATACTAGTAGACTTAAGAATTAACGCTCTCGCTCTTAGTGATCGACACCCTACTTACCAACGAAGCTAAATCTGATCGGGTACACTGCCTGTTAGAGTGTTATTTTTAGGTATAGTCGGCATAAAATAGATTGTTTCCTAATAATTGTTGGACCTCACAAGTCACATTAAGTGGTTCACCATTGATATCTCGGCCCTCAAGTACCAGTTGTTATAAATATTAGGCATTTTGCCTGGCGAAAAAGCTACATCTAGTACCGAACCAATGATTTGGGAGATACGCCCCAGGTTCTTTTGCGTGGCAACCCCAGAACTAGCAAGATTCATTTTGATAATATAATAATAAAGTAAAAAAATATCTAAATTTTTGCAAAAACTATCGCATTCAAAATAATTGTTCGATGGCAAGTTGATCGGTTAATTCAATAAGAAATGGGAGTTTAGTAAAACTTGATAACAAATAAATACCTAACCACAACGACACATCAGTTTACTCGATGCAATTGGGATAGATAGTTCAAGAAGGCAATGTTTTAGGATTTACATCAAATCAACCTATGTGTGTTACATTGTGTGTGTTTATCGACTTGTCGACCTCCCGTGAAAAATCCTTTTGTTGCACTCACTTTTAGTGCAAGATACCCTTAGTTGCACCATTTCGAGCCATTCTTTCATTTCTTAACCCCACATATGTATTGTTTTGTTACACCATTTTGACTAAGCCTACCTTGTAGTCTATAATCCATAGTCTGGGAGTGGGTAGTTGCTTAAGTTCATGGTTTAAGTCGAGCGATTCAGAAAATTCGCTTTTATGGAATACTTATAAACTTCATCAATAAAGACGCCCTTAATCTCATTTTTTTAGATATACATATTCTCAAGTGGGGGGATGATTTTTGTACTTATTAGAATACTCCATGCTACAAAAATGTGTGAATTATATAGTTTAAAACTTCTGTAGCATGATTATATAATTGTTGGTTAAATTATAAAACCAACCAAATGTATGATTTATGATTACCTCATATGTAGTTTAAGGTTGATTTAGAGTTTGCGGCATTTATAAACCAACTAGTTCGGTTAAAGGTTGAGCTAGTTTATATTTTTAAATATTTACACTATAGAACACTAGCTCATTATTGATGATGATCAGATTCTCGCGTCTTGATACTTGGACTATTAGATGGACGATGACTAGTGATGGGGAGATTATGGAAAGTAGACTACTTGTTTGTTAATTTTTTAATTTACACCTTTTAAATGTGCATCCCATGTTTATTTGTTATAACAACAACAACAACAACAATGATACCCAATCCCGCCAGGCAGGGTATGAGGGAGGTGAAATGTAGACATGTCATACCCCTACCCTTAACGGGTAAGGAGACTGCTTCCGGGTAGACCTCCGGCTAAGAGAAAGGGAGAGAGAGAGAGAGAGAGAGAGAGAGAGAGAGAGAGAGAGAGAGAGAGAGAGAGAGAGAGAAAGCCTATTTTTTTGTTTTTATTTTTTGATTTTTTTATAGTTATTACTAAAGGTATCGAAAGAAAGATAAAAGGAGGAACAAGAAACCAAAGGCAAGTAAAAAAGCAAGGAACAAGATACAAAAGGAAAGAAAAAGGCACATAACAAGCAAGACAAAGCAAAAGCAGCAACACGGGGTACAAAAGGCACAAAGCAATCAAACAAATACGGGAGCAGGCAAACACGACAAGCAAACATGCGATACAAAAAAGAGCAGGCGAACCAAGGGCAAAAGAGCTAAAAGGCACATACAGACACAAAGAAACTTAACAAAAAAAAAGCGAGGCAAACTAGCTAAAAAGAAAAGGCCTAGAGGCCCTAACAAAAAAGCATCACCATACGGGCAGGCCAAACAGGCGAAACCACACCAATAGCAAAACAAGCAAAAGAAAAGGGGCGCAAGGAAATAACAGGGCCACAGAAGACACGACTGCACGTAGGCAAAAGCCACAACGCAAGGCACAAAAAGCTCAGAGCAAGCATAGGAACACGGAAGCAGGCAAAGCAAGAAAAGGGCAGACAAACACGGATAACAAATAATAAGGCATACAGAGAGCAAAAGAGCAAAAAGCACATAGAGGCACATAAAAGATAAATAAAACATTAAAGCGGGGCAAGCTAGCTTAAAAAGAGCTGAAGGTCCAACCAGCAAAGAGCAACAGTAAACGGACAAGCAAAACAAGGTAGCACACAAGCTCCGAAACAAGCAAAAGAAAAGGGAAGCAAGGAACACCACAAGGCCAAAAAAGACGAGGCAAACAACGGCAAACCAAACCCAACCAAACCCTCTAAGCCCTCCATCGAATCTCCTAATCTAATACTAGCCCACCTCTCTAACCTATCCGAGTCTAACACGCAAAAGCCAAAAAAAAGAAAAGAAAAGACACAAGACAAGCAAACCACTCATAAGAAAAGCCTAAAAACATAACAAAGACAACAAAAAAGGCAAGGAAAAGGCACAACAGAACCCGAATAGGAACCAACTACCCTCCTAGACTAGTCCTAGCCCTCTACTCATTTCTATCAGAGGTCATGTCCTCGGACAAGAGTAGCTCCTTCATGTCAAGCTTCACTCTATCCTCCCACCTAAGTTTCGGTCTATCCCTTCTCCTTATGTCATAGACAACCAAAGCTTCTACTTTCCTAACTGGTGCTGACTGTGGTCTTCTCCTGACATGCTCGAACCACTTCAACCGTCCTTCCCTCATCTTGTTAATGATAGTCTCCACTTCAAGCTCCGCTCTATACACTCCATTAGGGATCATGTCAAGCATTGTTTTACCATAGGTCCACCTTAGCATCATCAACTCTGCAACTTCCATCCTATTAGCTAGAGCTTTTGTAATAGTCCAACACTCTGACCCATACAGCATAGCAGGCCTAATTGTCGCTCTATATATTTTCCCTTTCAGCTTGAGAGGGACATTTCTATCACAAATGACTCATGTTGCCGCCCTCCACTTCAGCCATGATGCTTTAATGCGGTGAGCAACATCTTCGTCAATCCTCCTGGATTTATGCAGCATTGATCCGAGATATCTAAAAGACTCCTTAGGTTGTAAGATCTTGTCTCCAATACATACTTCCACTTCCTCGTTATAGGTGATCTCACTGTTACTGAAGTCACATCTTAGATATTCTGTCCTCTCTCGGCTGACCCTAAGGCCGTTTACTTCTAGTGCTTCCCTCTAATTCTCAAGTCTGTCGTTTAAACCTTCCTCCGATTTTGAGACAAGCACAATATCGTCAGCGAAAATCATGCACTATGGGATGTCCTCCTGGATCCCTCTTGATAACTTATCCAAGATCAAAGCAAATAGATATGTGCTAATTGTTGATCCTTGATGTAGCCCTAATTCTACTGAGAAAAACTTCGTGTTTCCAATTGAGGTTCAAACCCAGGTCTTCGCACCATTGTACATATCCTTAATAACCTTAATGTATCTCCTTGGTGCTCCTTTGTCAATTAGGGTCTTCCAAATCAGGTCCCGTGGTACGCTATCATACGCCTTCTCTAGATCTATGAAAGCCAAATGCACGTCTCTTTGTCTCTCCCTATACTTCTCCATAAGGCTTCTAATAAGGTGTATTACCTCGATTGAAGATTGAAGATCGTCCAGGCATAAAACCGAACTGGTTCTCGGACACCGAGGTCTCTCTTCGCAACCTTCTCTCAATCACTCTCTCCTATAGCTTCATGGTGTGGCTAAAAAGCTTGATACCCCTATAGTTGCTGCACACTTGCGCATCGCCTTTATTTTTGAAGATAGGGATGATGTCACTGAGTCTCCACTCTTCAAGCATCTTCGCGCTTGTGAAGATATTGTTGAAGAGGCTAGTAAGCCAACTAATACCCTCATCCCCTAAGCTTCTATGGGTATTTGGTCTGGCCCAACGGCCTTATTTCTCCCCATCTTCTGTACGGCAATCATCACTTCCGTCTGACTAATCCTCGAGTAGTAGCAGTCGATAAGCGGCAGTGTGTTCTGGTCCATAACTCCTTCGTGTCC
>BQNB010171169.1:0-13596 GCA_026074375.1 Tanacetum coccineum | reverse complement strand
TGGTTAAAGGTGAATAGTTGGAATTTACCTAAGTAGTATTATTATTATATATTTTATAGGTACGTAAAACTGCTATCAGTAAACTAGAAAACTTATCAAAACTAATTTTTAGCTTATAAAAACCATTACTCAGACCTTATCTGAGCTTATGAACTGGCTCACAAACCAAAAACAGCATTAAACCTTATTTTACCCATTTTGAAGCTTAACCCAAACACTCCTTTAGATTTTGAAACTCAAGTTTTAAGCTGTAAAAGACCTTAATAAGCTTTTAATTTTAAAAACAAATTAAGCACTAAGCACTAAAGAGACAAATGAGCAATATCTAAAGAGAAATAAGCACTTAATAATGAGATAAGCAAATGAGCAGTTTTGACTATAAAATAGATAGATTATATGAAATCTTAAAGCAAACTTTAACAAGCTCTTTGCCCTACTCTACTCCCCGAGTATCCTACTCGAGATTTCACTATGTCAACAAGCTCCCTTTAGGCGGAGAAAACCGTTTACACGTCGCTTACTTTCTTTTCCGACACTAAGCTAGATGTCGAGTCCTAATCTTAGCTAGAACTAATCTAAGACTTCACTAAGTCTTTATACACTCAAAAGATGTATATCCTTAGATTGGCACACAATCCAAATCACATCAATACATAATTTACACAACAACACAAAGTAAATATAATGAAGATTTGTGATCTTGAGGAGGAAGAGAGAGATCACTTGATAACAATTCGTATATAGAAGAATACGATTGTTCTTATCTTGTACTTGATTAGAAGAAGAAAGGAGGAAGAAAGAATAAATCACTTGAAACAAGATCAAGGTATGTTAGTGATCAAAATATGTGTTTTAGAAAGAAAGAAAGAAGAGAGAAAAGTAGATCTGAGAAAATTCGTGGCAAGAGGTTCTGTTGTTCAGATGGGGTGGCCCAGTATTTATAGAAGATGTAGGTCCAAAGTCTTGGATCTGATTAGCCTTTTGTAAGCCAATAGCTAACTTGAATAAATCCAAATCAACTATAAGAGAGACAATGACTATGAATACTATGTGTTAATGCAGAATCTTAACACAAGTACTAAGAAGAACAATTGTAAAACTAACTTCGTATATTGCTATTGATTTCTATTAGGTTTGGATACCCAAACACTATGCCGTAGAGTTCCTTTTATACACCAAGGAAACCCTAAAAGGCTTTACAAAACGTGTGAAAGGATAATGCATATCCTTTCCTAAGATATCTCCTAAGATATCTCTAAGATAACTATTATAACTATTCTGTTACATAAACAGACTTAACTAGACAAGGCCAGTACTAACTATAGTACTGCCAGACTTAACTTAGTACTGGCAGACTTAACTATGTCTACCAGACTTAACTCTATAACTACCAGACTTAAGTCTGTTTACAATAATTCCTAACAATCCTCCCCTAACTTGAACTTCACTTGTGATCTTCAAGTTTCTTTGAGTGTCTTCATTATAAGCTTCTTGAGGATTTTGTGAGCATTATCTTTGGAATTATTCTTGAACTGCAACATGATGATCTTCCTGAATAAACAAGTTCTTGACTTCTATCAGCAACGCTTGAAATCATCACTACCTGATCTTTGCAGCAACTAATCTTCTAAGTATCATAATCAGCACTTCACAGCAACAAGTCATATCTCTTCAGCAACACTTGAATAAGCAGCAACATTGACTATATGTACATCAAATCATAAAGTTTCAGTCTATTCTCATCACTTCCAGGTGTGTTAACTCCTGTGAGAGGTGAATCATTGAAAATTTAATGGATTTGATGTCTCTTTACCAGTTAGCCATTAACTCTGGAGTAGTCAGTCCTTTGGCCACCAGAAAGGTGCATGTCCATGGTTGACTGAAAACCATTTCAACTCTCAGTACGTGAAACATTGGTGAGTTGAATACCATATGGTTTTTGGCAAACCATTACAGCCATGAACGGATTTGATATGCCTTTACCTGTAGCCGTTTGCTCAGGGCTAGTCAATCCTTTGGCACCTAGAAAAGGTAAATTCCATGGTGGATTGATTACCATATCAACTCTTTGTACATGAAACTTGATTTTGGTGAGTTGATTGTACCATCTCACTTTTTGGTAAAGTGTCAAACATGTAATATGGATTTGCAATTTGTCTTTACTCATAGCCATAATCTTATGGACTTAGAAATTATTGGTTATTCCAATAACTTTTCCACCCCACCTCTACCCCCCCCCCATCTATAAACGTTAGGGGCTAGCCAACTCTTTACTAACCAGATATGGTGAGTTGATAACATACTTATTTTTGGCAAATTGTCAGCCTTATTAACGGATATAAGAGAAGAAGTCTTTACAAGTGCCGTTTGCTCCTGGTATAAGCCTAGTCCTTTTGTTTGGTAGGAATGGTGGATGATGGACATTTGTTTGTGTTAGTGCATAACACCTCCACCAAGTGTTGTTCTTCTCATCTCCATTCTAGATATCTAACTCATCAACCTTCATTACTTTCTAATGCCAGCTTGCTTCTCCATCATTTTCAAAAGTTTGTTGCTTAATCTCCATATGTTTTCCTCCTGAAGTTTTTGTCAAAACATAGCTTTGCACACTTCAGCAGAATAACGATTACTTTCTTTCTATTAGCATATTAAACATCTACAGACTCCAAGTTCAAAACAGTGTGTCTCTGCAAGCTTTAGTATCTCCAACAAATTAAACCTTTGTTGACCTGGCAAACTCCAAATTGAATCTATACTAAGGGGTTCTTCAAACATGTTCTTTAAGTATTCCCAAAGGACTTTCTCAAATTCATCCTCTGGCTCATTCATACCATGTTTTCTTATGACAATCCTGTATAGCTTTGAGATTCTTCCTTTGATATGTCAGTCCAGCATTGCTCAAAGCTTATGTATCCATATTCAGTTCCATTTCTCCTTATAATTTGGTTATAACAACACTTCCTTCCTTGCTTAATGGATCTTGTTAATTTGCTTACTGGGTGATTTTGTAGCTACAGGAACTGGATTAATAGGTGATTTTTAGTACTTGAAGTAGAATCATCTTTTTCATTTGCTTCATCTGAATCTTCAGATTCATCCTTATCAAGGTGTGTATGGAATCCTTTCCTTGCTATCTGTGTTCTCCTATTTCTAGTCTTCTTGGTTGGCTTATCATCTTTGTCTTCTTCAACTTTCTCCTATGTTGGTTGAGTAGTTTCATCATCAACTTTAGCTCTTTGTAGTTTTGTTTGAAGCTCTTCATCAAATCTCTTCAACTTTCCTTTGTTGCTTCAAATGTTCATGGGGACGATAGGTATCTATTTGCTTAAACCAATTTTTCAAATTCAGACGTTTCACTTCTTCAAAATTCAACTATCTTTAATTGAGTCAAGCTTCATGTCCCTTGATTCTTTAGAAATCGTTGACATATAGTTCCTGAGCTATGTTTGAGTCATGGGCTTATCCCTTTTTGCTCTAGCTCTTTCCTTTCTGCTATAGTGTTTTCTTTTTTTGATAATTTACCAATTTCCACCATCTTTTGGCATATTCATTCAACAATAGATCCTTCCAAGCACGCACTTCCTTAATTATGCATGTGCTTCAAGCTTTGTTTATTGTGTCCCATCTTTCTTCAGTTTTAGATTGAGCTTCAACTGAACTAGAGCCTTCCTTTTCTTTTGTCCTCTATTAATTTCTTAACTCTTCTGCAAGTATTTTGAGCTAGAAGTGAATCCAAAATTGAACTTTGTTTGGCTACTTCTTCCTTTTTCAAAGCTTTTTCTAAAGCATCTAATCTGATAGCTTTAGCAAGTCCTGCTTCTTCTTGAAGAATTTGTTCTTTTGTCTTTCTAGAAGCTTGAGTCTCTTCTTCTTCTGTCATAGGAGCCTTTCCTTCTCTTCTACCTTGTTCTTGAGTGGATGATCCTGCACATGAAAAAGAGAAATTAGTTTCTCTTAGGGACCCAGGCCTTTTCAGGCTTGGGTCTGCCTTGTGGACCTTTAGCATTCACAGTTCTAATAGAAATTGGTCCACCATTACAATTGGAGTTTGGTATAGTGTTTCTCCAATTATTAACGCTTGCTGATGGTCTTAACATCATGATCGCCAATTTTCTTTACCAACATGAGAATGAGACATTTGTATGTTATTTTTTGTAAAGGGTCTCTTCTTACAGATGTAATGTTGATTTAGAAAAATGCCTTCTTGGTTTAAATTGATTCACCAGTTTGGTGTGTGATCTTTTTTAGGACTAAAGCTATTGCCTTTGTGTTTGAGGTTATTGTAGTACTGGCTGTCTAGATATCTAACAGTATTAATTTTATGAATTAATAGTATTAACTCTGGGCCTTACTAAGAATTATATTTGTCCTACAGTTTTATTTTTAGGCCTAATAGAATTAATGTTTGGTCTCCTTACCAGTATTAAGTTGTATGATCTAGGTTCAATTGATTGATGATTAATACCTTGTCAGTATTAGTCCAACTGGTTTCGCAACCATGTACCCCAGTATTAAAATACCCTTTGTTTCTTACCTAGCTCTCTTGCCATTTTCTTTTCAGATTAGTCACAATCTTTGATCAAATGACTTAGACTACCACAAACAAAACATTTTTTCTTTGTGAAAGAGTAACCTTCCCCTAGTTCTCTTTCCATCATAGCGTTCCAATTCTTCCTGTTAACTTTAGGTGTTTCTTGATCTATGATTGGTTTGCCTAGTGTTTTTATGTGTGAGACACATAGGTTTTTCAACCATCTTTTGATTTTCGGAGCAGGACACACTTTTTCATTTGTTGTTTTAGGTGTAGACACTTACACTTTTTGAGGTAATATTGAAAATCTTCATATTAGGGATCAACAGAAATGTTTCTTGTGGTTGTTCCAATAGTCCGGCACTTGGCATTAGATTGACAGGTATAATTATTCACTGGACTCTTTCATCTGATAACTGGGTTCAGGCCTCTTGGGGTCCCTGTTTACATAAAACATCAAAGACTTATCAATTTACTTTCTGTGGTGTAGGAGTATAAATCCACCACTTAGAAGGGATGGGAAACCTTTAAAATTATTAGTTTTTATAAATCTACTGTACAAAGGTTTTCCAACTGAGTCCTCTTCTGTACAATTAAAAACAGAAAAATTCATTTCTTCCTCATAAACTTAGTTCCTCATTTCTGATTGTATTCCTTTACCCTAAGCCTATTTTACTACTTGAAACTCGTTGCCTGAATTATTAATTCCTAAAGATTCTTGGGAGAATCTTTCCATTAAATCTATGTTTTCGCAATTGCTTCCTTTCTTTTTACGCTTTACCATTCCAACTTCTCCTTTATTTTTAAGCTTTTCATCTTTTTCCATATATTTCATTTGGCTTGAAATAGTAAGGCTTTTCATTTAGAGAAAGTTGTTGTTTTTGAAAAAGTAACAAGTTGAGCTTCTAGTTCTTAACAACTTGACTATAGGCAAGTATTTGTGCTTCTTGATCACCTAACTGATTTCAATTTGTTTTCACACAATGTTTTAAAAGGTATTGTATGAATTCTTTGCAGTTTTAGAACACAAAGATACCTCACTACTGGTGTTGTTGCCATGAGTGCATGATTTGTCTCTTCTATACTTCAGTGTGTTCTCCCTAATTGGTACAATACCATCATCCATTTTCAGCAATCCATCTGATTCCTTATCTTGCTTTACAGCTTCTTGGTGGGTTGTCGATAAAAGAGTCCTCTTCTTCTTTCCATCATGTGTCCCTTTTACTGTACATTCCCTTGCAAAGGACCGAGTGTTGTGACAAATTGAAGCAATTCAAGCTTCTTGTTGTCAAAGCCCAAACTGGTGCGCTTTTCATCAAACAAGAACTCTACCTTCCTGTTTTTCTTATAGAACTTCTTTCATTCGTTATAGCAATCATTGCTATCTGCCGTTTATTGTTCATCTCCTCAATGTCCAAGTCATCAATCTTTTCCAGGTTTCAGTGAAGCAAGTCATAGTTTCTTGATTGTTTGGCAAAGAGTGAAATAAAATAACTTCATTCTGCAAAAACCAGCAAGAGCTTCTGATTTCTTAGAGTATTGTTCGAAGAAAGTTAAATGGAGTGCAAGTTCTGGTATAGGTACTAGTAAAACCACACTTAACCTATTAGTGGTGCTTTGCTTTGTAAACAAAAGCAAACATTTCTGAGTACTTGAAGATGTTTTTGGGCACCTTGGATTTCCTGCTCAAAAATCCTAAGGTTATTATTCAGATCATCATAGATAAAGTGTCAACATTGGTTTAGTTCATTTTGTCATTGCCAGTTGGACCATGCTGGGGGTTAAGATTGAGACAATTATGATTTGCATCTCAGTTGTTACTTCAGCACCATGGAGGGCTTTATTTTGTCCAATTGAGAAAGTAATTGTTGGAATCTGTCATATCCCTTTTCTAACCATTCTGAACTGGATATTGTAAATGCTTCAAACTGTTGTTTAAAAACCTAGTTCTGATGGCTTCCCAGATTTCTTTTACATCATCAATTCCATGAAATCTTCTCATATGTTCCTTGGGAATGGCTATCAACAAGATATTCTTAGCCTTCCTTTCCTTTTCAATAGCTTGAATTTCTGCAGCAGTTACTGGTGGAAGTATTCGAATTACACCATCCTTTCCAGTTGAAAATTCTTTATTTGGATTTTTCCATTCTGATTTACCTTTCCAAAACATTCTTGTCAATGTACTCTCAGGTAATGCTCCATCTTCATATGGACCATGTGTGCATTTACTACTCCTTTTTCAGCAATTGGGAGTTTGATATTTGAGATTAGCATATTGTTTGTGGAATCACCTGTTTGTTTGTTGTTTAGGCTGTAAGCACCGCCAGTGTCTGATGTATCTTCATGGTTTGATGCTTCATCATCACATGTGATATTGAGAGATAATCATCATTAGCAGGTTGAGACCATTTTGTAAGGATTCATTGAAAGAGAGTGTTTGTTAGTGGTTCTAGTGATTCTTCTTACTCAGAGTCCCTATGATATTGGCTTTGATACCACTTGTTAGGTCATTTGTGTAGGATCTATATAGCCTTGTAAGACAATAGACTAAACGTGAAAATAAATCCAAATCAACTGATGTAAGAAGACACTGACTTGAATTCAAGTAGTTAATACGGAAATCTTAACACTAGTATTGAGGAAGAAAATAATATTAATACTAAACTTTTGTATTGTTTCTCATTAAGTTCAATGCTTTTATTCGTTATATAGAAACTCTATGCTGAGGGTTCTTTTATAACACCAAGGAACCCTTAAAAGGCTATACAACATGTGTGAAAGGATACTGCATATCATTTCCTAAGATTTCTCCTAAAATTTATCTAATTATAACGATTATTACTATTTTGTTACATAATACAAACTTAACTAAATCAACACCAGTACTAACTTATAGTAACTGCACTCTACAGTATCTAACCTATGTTACTGTGCCAGGACTTACTTTGTACTGGACAGACGTAACGTCAGTACTGCCAACACTAACTATATTGTACCAGACTTAATGTTTATACTACCAGTATTAAGTCTTTTACTAATATATTTCCCAACGTATCTTGTTCAGAAATGATTGAGGGAGTGGAGTTGTAAACAAAAGTATTTTTTTCGCTTTAGGAAAGTTTGCCCTAACAGAATACATGTAGACACACTAGATTTATAAAACAGTGACAAACAAAAGAGACATTCAAACCTGCATATCATTGGATGCAAAGCTCCTATTGTGTCTAATTTGGTTCTTGGTACCACAAAGTACAAGCTGAATGTCTTTGATACTATACATAAGAATTTACGGGCTTGAACTGAAGAGTAACAGCATTTGTAAAGACTGTGGATGGGTCAGTAGTAACGTATTGGAAGCAGTTATTTTATTTTTGATATATGCTAGTGGAACATAGGTTCCAACAAGAAGCTCATCATCTTTTAACTGGTATCAAGGGTTCTTATCTGCTTGTTCACGGTACTATAGTCGATTTTAAAAACTTTTTCAGAAGCGTGAATTGTTATATTGGAGACAGTGATGCTCATATGTTTATAAGCAAGATGGAAAATAAGAAGAAGTACGTTTCAACTTTTTGTTTGATTACTTGTTTAAGAAAGTTAAGCTTTCTGCTATTTTTTAGGCTGATGAAGTTTCCAAGTACAACTACAGGGAGTTATGTGATGTTGTATCTTTTGATGCTACCTATAAAACAAAAAAGTAAGAATTCCTCTTAAATATCATATTTTTTAGGCTATGACGTACGTGTATTATCTTATGCGTTATTTTAAGTATTTTTGCTTTCTTTTCAGGTACAAGATGGTGTTTGTTCCTTTTTACCAGGATTAGACAATCACAAGGAAGTGTGTCTCAGTTGACTGCATTTGTTTGCTCAAGAATGGAAACAACAAATTCATTAGTTGGTTACTTAAAAGAATTTATAAAGCTTTGGTGGAGCACATAGTATGTTGTCACGAACAAGTTGGAGCATTGAGAAAATGCTATTGTAGCTGAGGAGTTTGTTTCCATGTGGCATATCACCCAATAGCTTCCTGCTCAAAGGGTATTATATCTTTTCTAGGTAAGACACTTTGATCTTCATCATTTGATAATTCATTTTAAAATTTAGGTTATAAAACTTTGTTAATATATATTAGACACTTCTGTTTACGGATTGAGTTTTATTTATTTTTTTATATCATATGTGATACTTTGATTTAAGATTTTTTATTTTCTTGCTTTTTGCTTATAGATATGTGCAAAAATCTACGATGAGACTGATTTTAAAGAGAATCTGAACAAAATTGTCTGGAATATGTACATTGGTCCCGAGGAGTTTGAGTATAGATGGGGAAAGTTAATGGAAGAGTTTAACTGACAGAATCATAAATGGTTAACAAAAATGTTTAATATATGTTCAACTTGAATTCCTGTCTATTTTATCGACTCTCAGTTGTGTTGATTGATGAGGACCACATCTAGATCAGAGAGTGAGAACTCATTTTTCTCCCATTTTACAAATTCAGGTTCAACTCTTATGAATTTTATGAAATGTTTTGAGACGACGATGGAGGAAGCAAGGCTGTATGCACAAAGGAGAGGTTGGATCATAAGATATTTGATACCGTTCCTAAGCGTAGGACCTATCTTAGCATTATATGTTATGCGTCAAGGGTTTACACTCATTCCCTGTTTGAGTTAGTTCAGAAAGAAATATTTGTTGGCTTATGGCATTGCCAAATAGATACGAAAGTTTGGTTGAGGGATCTGAGGTATCTATTATCAAAGAGAATAAATTTGTTTATGAAGAAACGGTTAAGAAGAAGAAGAAATCTCAATCTTCCGATAAAGTTAAGGATAAGGAGAAGGAAGATGATAAAGTTAACCTGTTTTTTAGAGAAGATGGACTTTATAAGGTATGTTACTTTTTGCTACAAAAAAATCATATTTATATGTGTATAATCACATGTGATTTTACATTGTAGTTTTAGTTTTGCATAATCACATATGATATTCCTTTTAGTTTATGTTTGTGTTTTTTTTATTTTATCTCTTGTGCTTTTTGAAGGTGTTGCACAACGTAGGAGATGGTTCAGTTGTGTGTTCATGTCAGCTTTTTGTGAGAGTTGGCATATTATACAGACATATATTTTGCGTCTTTAAGAACGCCTGTAAAACACGAAAATTTGAATTTCATTTCATTTTGTTAATTTTGAATATAACCTAAAGTTTAATAATAATATTTGAAATTAAAACCTTAGGTTAAAATTTTGGGTAAATATTAAATATATAACATAATGTATTTGTTTTCAAATAATAATAATAATAATAATATATTTTGTTTATTTCATTATTTAGGATTATTTACTTTCCTTTTTATTGTAAAATCTAGTTTAAGAGATAAGGGAGTAAAGGTTTTTTAGCAATGTATTTTGTGTAATCTTCTCAAAAAATGGGAAAAAAATTATTATGTCCCCGCCTTTTTTGCTACACATAATCAGCCCCCCTCCTTATTTTGTTAGGGAAAAATTTTGTTTTCTTTTATAAAACCTATTTTTGGTATTAAGTGTAAAATGGTTTAAGCTAATATTATGTAAATCTTTCTAAAGCAATAAAAAGATTTTGTCCCCTCCTCTCTACCCCTTTATATGGTCGGCCCCTCCTCTCTCCCATTCTCATTATTCTCTCAAAATCCTTACTTCATAAATTTATGTATTCCTCTATAAAAGCTTCAAGCAAGAAGAAGGTTTAGGTGTTTTTGAGTTAAATCCGAAAATAGTTTTTTGGTGTTCTTGGTAGTGGTTTGATACTTAAATCTCTTGGTGTGTTCTTCGGGTTTGATTTTGTATTCCTCCCTCATTCCATAAGGTAGTCTTGATTTTGTTTCATTCTGTTGTCAAATGATTACCATATGCAAATGTTTTCATAAAACCTAAAAGATTGTATAGGAATAATGTGTTTATATTCGTGTCAAATTTCTATAGGGTTTACTCTAATTAAATGGTTAAATTACATGTTATGAAACCCTAAGATGATTATTAAATGTGTTATTAATAAAAACTACAAGATTTGAAACACTAGGGTTGGTTTTGATGGGTGTTAATCAGTGTTTTCATGGTTAATAATTATGGGCAAAATTTTAAGTCATGTTCAATGGGGTATATCTTAATGATAAAAATTGTTTTTGACATAATTCTTAAGCCTAAAGTGAAATTCAATGAGTCTAGTTTCTGGAAAATCCGGCCTCATGTTAATTGGAGGTCTGGAAGGTCGATTTTTAAATTTTATAAGATTAAGTGTCGAATCTAGAATTTCTATCCGAAAAATTCGGTTGTAGTGTTTGATTTTTAATTCAAAAAAACCGTAGGGTTTTGCTTCTAAAACTTTAATTTGTTAAATCTTCAATGATATGTGATACATCCACGAATTTGTTCACGAATTTCTAAGTTGTTTAGAAAGTAGGGGTTTATTACGTGTCAAACTTTTCCGCAAGGTTTTGCCAGGTCAAAATTTGGGTCAGTTTTGGGTAACAAGGGTCAATAGGGCATAACTTAAACATGGAATATTAAATTAACCAATGTTCTTGGTGTGTACTAGACACATGTGAGAACCTCTGGTATTTTTTTGTAGAAAAAAAACTTTTTGGAGGGTCGTTTAATGGGTCTTTATCATCGAGAAACTTGCTTAAAATGTGGCAGATTTAAAAAAAAAAAAAAGTAACTAATACTTAAGAAAGTGTTAGATTATAATTTGTATAATCATGGATTTATGTAGATTCGGTGAAGAGGTTTTGATCTTTTGTCTTCGTGTTCGTTCTCTCCGATTGCTTATTCATTAAGGTACAAATATTTCTTCCTTTTATTAAGGACACTTCATTCTCTTTTGTTTGGCTACTTGATCTATTTGATATTCGTTTGATATTCCTTTGAGTTGCTATCCATAATCATGACTCTTCTGATGTTGAACATTGTTCTGTATTGATTTCGATATTCGTTTGTTGAGTCTCGTTGGTTTATTGTTTTGGAAAATGTACTAGAATTCGTTTCCATATTTTGATTATTCAAAACTTGTTCACTTATATCTTTGCTTAATCTTGCCCAAGCTAATTTGAACTAGTTATGGAGGTACCATGACCATGTCATTGATGCACCAATGGCATGACACTATCTGTGGCGGTGTGATTGATCTACGGCGTTCCCTTTTAAATGATGTCCTTTGATTACTATTAGCTTACGTACGTATGTATACTCGTCATTGTACTTGTGTATATGGATATGACTTTGTTTTACAGGGAGCGTATGGATACATCCTAGGTACTTTGTTCTGTTCAGTTCAGGTGAATGGTTGTGTGTGTGCAATACACCCCATATCACATTTGGTACATCAGGGAATGCATACATGTGTACATTTGATTATGTGACTATTTGATTATTTCTGTTTAGGGTCTATTCATATATCATGTTTAGACATTTGTTGAGCTCGTGGGCACTCCTTTGTTATCCTTAATTCTTAATTATCGCTTTATATTTCGTATGACATTTGTTTAGCAGGTTCTCATGATCCGTTTCGTTCATTATTTTATCTTATTGCCGTTGTTGTCATTATATCTGTTCACTGAGCGTTAACTCAACCGCATTTTCTTTTTCTGCGGCAGGTACTAAGCGGGAAGCTGGGATATGAGTGATGAGAGTAGGAAGCTTCTAGAGGACCAACCCTTATTAGTTTCCCCATTGTTTTGGATTTATGTTTAAAACCCTTTCGTTTGAAGATTTCTTCTATTTAGACTTTGTTGGAATTTAATACTTTTGAAAGTCATTTTGTTATATGACTTAGCATTTTTATTTAATAAAGTCTTCCGCATTTGTTGGAATTTAATACTTTTGAAAGTCATTTTGTTATATGACTTAGCATTTTTATTTAATTAAGTCTTCCACATGCGTTTATATGTTCTGATATGACACCATAACGTAACTCTTGGTCTTTTTATCGGAGCGGGATGTTACACCATGTTTACAACATTTCCAAGTATAAGTGATCTTACTACAGATAAGGTTAATTCCCCATGGGAAATAATCAAACCCTAGTACCGACTACGACATACTCAAAATATTGTTTAAAACGATTTATTTAAATTTTGTGTATTCTTGTGTTGTTTCGTCGCGGGTTCCCTTACGGAAACCACTAAATCCCTGCGTTATAGAACGTTTGCAAGAAAATTACAAATTTACGAATGTAGTCCATGATTTAGCAAAGTGTACATATCGATATATGATACAATAAGCATTTTAATCATGTACTTTTAGTCCATATTAATTTTGAAAATCGTTTTTGCATAATTATATAAAAAAACGCCACTATATTAAACATGAAAAACATATTTACCAAATTTTAATCATACTAAACAAGAATTATGTACGCAATTAAAGCATTTATTCAACAAAATCTTCCCTACTTTTGCAATTAATCAAATAATTCACATAAGATTCTCATGCATACTAAACCACACGCATGCATCCTCCCCTATATAAAACAAGCTTTCCCTAAGCTTGATCTCCTTCCCAAAACTCTATAAAAATGACACATGGCCTTCTTTTTCATCCAACGTCCCTTATTCAGTTTACCCTTTAAACAATACTTTGTCAACAAAATAACAATACACTTGTCATGCAAATATGGGTGATGAAAATGATGAAAGAGAAAAAGCATACAAAATTATTAGTCCAACTCACATGCCATGTCATTGTGTGGATAATTTTTTGTAAACTTTTGGTGGATGTAGCATTTCTCCCCCCAAAAAGACAACTATAACTATTAGTTGACTCACACTCATACAACTGGACTAAATATTCATCCCACCAAATGACCAAAATACCCTTATTCTCCCTTTGCAATTTGCATCACGTCTCTTGTATATAAGCTCAACTCTCACCATCAACATCATACACAATCAATGGATTCCTTCATCTTGTCTATAACACTCCCATTCTTGTGTATCGTCTTTCTCATTTACAAAACCTGCAATCGACAGAAAGCCAACACCAAATGGTCCAGATTACCCTTGGGTCAAATGGGTCTTCCTTGGATCGGT
>BQNB010171168.1:0-13596 GCA_026074375.1 Tanacetum coccineum | reverse complement strand
GCTGCATTGGTTAAAGGGAGGCAATATAATGTGTTGTATAGTTTGTATGAAGGGTTCAGTGTGAAGACACATTTTAATCATATGTGATGCATTTCAAGGGGTTTCTTGGGATTCAAAGAGTCATTGAGAAGAGTTTTTGATGGTACTGAAGCACTGATGTTACCTCCATTATTCATTCTTTGGTTGGCAACATTTAGTACCGACAGTACAAAGTTAGTACCGCTAGGCAAAGTTTGTACCGCTATATAGACGTTGAAGAAAAATACCGCCAAGGGTACAAAGTGTAAATTGAAACGGTTTCCTTGAAATTAGGTTTCCTAAACCTATATAAACCCATCTCAATTGCATAGTTCCTTACGTAATCACTCTCACGTACTTTCGTTTATACAAGCCCTAATATCTCTCTCAATGACGATCACTCTTTAGACTACAATGGTTGTTCTTGAATCATGCCCTAAGCACAATATGGTCGCGTATCTAGAGAAGACTGATGGGAATGCCAAGTTTCATGATATCATTTATTTTCTTACTCGCAGTTCCATTCATCATGCTCTCACTGTATGTCCAGTTGTTTCTACTACATTTGTTGAATAATAGGTATTGAACATACTGCTTAAGTTCCCGAAAATAATCAACAATGTTAGGCACATTACTCGCCAAAGTAGCTGGCAAGCCTTGTGTCTATATAATTAAGGCATCAATAAGCAAGTGAACTCTTTTTGATTGATGCTAATTGGATAGACCCTAGTACCTAATCAGGCGATATTTGATGTTAGAATAGCAGCTTATATGGTATGAGGGGGATTTAACAGTGTTAACATTTAACAAATTTTTGTTTTTCCACCCTAAAAGAGGGTTTCTTATTCCCTACATTGAATCATTGTATTAGTTCAAAAACCATCTTTGATCAAATTCCTACTAATATTACCACTGCAGGTCCATTTGCTTACATCTAATCAGAAGTAAATTGGTTTCTAAAATTAATTTTTGATGGTAATCATATACATTAATGCAAATAAGAATTTTGGGTCCATGTTACCTATGTTTTAATTTAATTTTTTTAGATAAACACGCTAGCCAATAACCTGTACCTTTAGAGTCCTTTTCTGTAAAGCTTTGACAGTAAAGTCTTTCATTCATGGATAAAAAGGTGTAACCATTTCTCATGGAAAGTCACCCCTTTATTTGCTTCTATGTTGGTACAACCAATTGAGGATGACGGTGCCCCTTTAGAAAGACCATCTGAAGCATAACCTACACCCTCTCCTACTCACACTAGTGAAGTACCTCTTGTGCCACAGACTGAACCATCTCTTACTCATACTAGTGAAGTACCTGTTGAGCCATAGATTTGACGCCATCCCCTAAGCTTCACCATTCTTTTACTAACCATTTATGATTCCATTTTTCCAAAAATTCTGGTGGGAATCTGGAGGTCATTCATCCAGTGATAAATACCTTTCAGGAATTAGGTTGACATGACACTAATCGAAGCTCCAAATGTAGTCTATGATCTTTGTATCTCCTTGTGTACATAGGTTTCAGATCAAGCCAAGGAAATTCAAAAATTGAAGGCACAGATCAAGAAGCTCAAGAAGCAAGCCAAACCTGTCATCACACACCACAAAGCATGGATGAAAAGTGTCTCCTTACAGCAAAGATTGGCAGGAAAGAGATCCTTAAAGAAAAAATAGATGCAAAAGGAGCATGTATCCAAACAGGGGAGGAATTCTGCTAAAGGTGAACCTACAGTCCATAAAGATCCATTATTTGATGAGATTCTTGAAGATTCATTGGATTATATGGAGACTGAGGATGCTCAAGATGAGGGGAGGACAAGAGATGTAGTGGATAAAGAGAAGGAGAATGCTGAAGATGTACTTATAATGAAAAGACTTAGTAACTGATTGAAACAAAAAGTTTAGTACGACAGCCCAATAGTTAGTACTGACGGATATCCAAATTAGTACCAGACATGCAGAAAGTAGTATCCATAGAGCAAAATGAAAGGTACTTGATAGATCAAATGAAGTACTTAGATGAGCAAAGTAAGAGTACTGGATGAGATACTAAAGAATGGAAGTGCTACTCAAACTTCTCGAACCACCTACACTACAATATTTGGAGAGATGAAATAATAGCTCATTTCATCTAATATGAGTCAAGCCATAGCAGTTACACAAGAGAGAAGGAGAAGGTGGAGAGTTTAAGGATATTGAAGAAACGTGAAAGACCTAGCCTACTTCAACAAGATCCACTTTTGACCATTAAAGCCCTCTAAAAATTGATCCAAAAGACAAAGTGGAAAAGAAAATAGAAGAGGAAGATGAATCTAAAAGTGAATCTGATGGTATTCTTGAAGCTGAGAAGAAGTTTAAACAGCTTGCCAGTGATGAAGAAATGGCTAGGAAAGTACAAGAAGAGTGAGAAAGAGAAAAGGAAAGAAAAAGAATAGCTGAAGAAGAAGCTACCAATGATGCTCTCATAAGAAATTATGATGACATAAAGGCGAGAATTGAGGCTGATAGACTTCTTGCTGAGAAGTTTCAGAAGAAAAAGAGAGCAATTACAACAAAAAAGAAAGCAAAATTCCTTCATGACACAATGCTTGTCTCACAAGAAAAATCCATGCTAACAAAGATACATAAGCTAACAGGAACGGACCACCTACAAAGAATCAACTGAGAAATCAAATGATTGACCTACTTGAAGCATGGTAGGAAACTCAATTCGAATTCTGATTTGAAAACCAAGAATAGTTTAAGAATACAAGCCTCTGTATGAAAAGATAAGAGTCAGATGAAGATTTCCTTTTCTTATTAGGTCTGTCTGGAATATTAACAGACTGATTAAAAAGATGAATGAAAAAGGAAATGTTCTCTAAGAATGGATATGGTCAAGTAGGAAGATATAAGAATAAAGAAGGCACTAAGAAAGAAAGGAGGACAAATCAAGAATTATGCAAGGAAAAAGGCAAATAAAACAATCTGATGTTGACCGTCTGATGAACAAAAAAATGGTCTGAAGATTGTTACATTTGAAAAGTATCTTAGGACAGTGAGATAAATATAGAAAGAAATCATTATTGCTTAGATTAAGCAAGTATAAATCACCAATGGAGATTTTCTTGTATCTACAAGCGCCAATGAAATTTCAGGCGTTCAACAATCTTATGTAGTACTTCATATCTTTGATAGTAGATCTATTATCATTTGTATGACTGATGGAGGAGCCAATTCTCAGAAGTTACATAGATGGATTTCGTATTTGATTCTTTGGGGAGACTCGAAGTATAATGATGGAATCCTCAACAGAAGAAATAAACGAAGTGACTCTTCTGAGTGGTCCAACAATATTGGAAGATTGTCACATGATGTAGTATGAATCTTGTGTGTCTACATACAGGAAATTAAGGATGGAATACGTTTATATTATATATGTTGGTTGAAGAAGATATCCTCTTTCCAAAGATTTATTGCAAAAGAATCTTATTCTTGGTTTGAAGTTAAAGAAAAAGTTAAGATTGCTCTTGATTTGATAAGAAGTTTATTAAGCTGTAGATAAATGAAAGAATGAGATGCTATGAATGGAATTGATAAGGGTTTGAGTGGTTTGCTAAACCACCACACAACAAATGGTCATCAGCTCACCATAGCATAACAGGCATGAAGAAATGGCTAGTCCATAAGCCAACGGCTTGTGGTAAAGACTTTCTCAATTCCGTTAATGGTTGACAAATTTACCAAAAATTGTAGGGTTTTTTCAACTCACCTTGTCTTCATGGTGAAATAGTTGGCTAGTCTAAAGATCAAACATATGTCTTGTTAAAGACTGATCAAATCTTTGATTAGCTGATAGTTTGCTAAAAACTATATGTTTATCAATGCAACCATGGTTATGGCAATTAAGCATGGCTAGTCCAAAAAGCAAATGGTATTTGGTAAAGACAAATCAATTCCGATTTATGGTTTTGAACATTTTCCCAGAAACTGTATGGTAATTAACTCACCATTTTTTAAAATAAAGGAGTTAACAATCGCCAGCAAACGCTACTGAGTAAAGGGAACAACAAAGTCCTTTATGGCTGTAGATTACCAAAACTACAAATCCAACTTAGTTGGATTGATTGCTGCAAAGATTTGCTAGTGTTTGCTGAGAAGACAAAGTTGCGCTGAAGATGATAGTGTTTAAATATCAATAATAAGTAAAAGTTTTTGGATACATCCTCTATGAACTGAAGAAGATAAAGAAACATGAAGTTAAAAGAGTTCAACATTCATGTTTAAAGCGAGGAATTGTTGAGGAAATTACGTTTTGATCCTACTTAGTACCGTTAAGAACTAATAGTAGTACCCAGATAGGTTATATTTAATAATGACAGTACAAAATGTTAAGTACAGACAGTTAGTAAGTGACCGATAGGAGAAATAAGTTAGTACCGGTATAATAATATGTATATGAGATAAATTTTAGAAAAAGATAAGTAATTATCTTTTATACGGTTTTTTGTAAGACCTGTTAGGTTTATCCTTGGTCTATATAAATGATCCCATACCTTGGCTATATTAGATAACACAGAGTTCAATACAACTCATACAAATCATATCTCATAGTTAGTAATCTGTAATCACTCAAAGCAAATAATATGTATTTAGTGTTTTCATTGTTTCTCTTAGTACTTGTGTTAAGATTCCGCCTTAGCACATAGTATTCATATCAAGTGTTTCTATAAACGTCCAATTGTATTATCGCATTAGCACATAGTATTTCATTAGTCAGTGTTCTATATAGTCAACTGTATTTTATACACCACCTTGGCTATCATCCCTTAATAGGTTGCAAAGATCAATTCAGTTTGGACTCACAACGATCAAACTGTAAAATAAACTTAATCTTAACATGGTAGCTAATGTGTAAAGGTGTAAAGACGAAATAAACAAGATTTGGTGTAATTCCTAAATGATTGGCACTACGTGTTATTCTAGGGTATCATTGCTCTTAAAGTGGGAGTAAACAAAGGGTTTGATACAGGGGTAAACTAGACCATGCAGTTAGTTAATAAACAACAAGTAAATAGGGATTTTTGGGTGTAAACTAAATTTTATCAATTAGAAAAACAAGTTACTCCATCTTAATCCATAGTACTCATCACTGTGATCTTGAATATATATACCAAGCCAAGTTCTAAAATCTACTACATCACCGGCACACTCATATTTGTGGAATTTGAGTAAACATTTCAAAAAGGATAAGTCTAAATCCTTACAATATCTAACAAGGGTTATGTGTGCGGGTTAAGTGACCATTAATTTCACAAAGTATGCTTGATTTTTTTTAATTAAGCTTATTATTAAGCAATTAGGTGTGAAAAATAACAAGTATACATTCTAATTCCATGCCCCCACATGAATTATACACGTACCTCGTTGTTTAAAATAAAACATGAATACGGGAATTAAAAAGAATTAGAATGAGAAACTCCCCTTATATTTGCTCGGTAGATTCTCCATGTTGAAGTTTATTAAGCAAGAATTTGTGTTGAACAGCACCGCTTTGAAGTTTCAAGACTCCAACACCTCTAGACTTGTAAATCTTCCAACCATCTCGCCGACTTCTTTTTCTTTCATTGAGGTCCTGTGCAAATAATAGGAAAAATGTGCATTCCTATTTTTGGTACCTACGGTTAATTTAAACTAAACTAAATACAAGCCAGTCTGGTGAATATGCTGTATCATGTGAATGAATACGCCGTATTGCCAGAACTGACAATTATGTTTTTAAAGTGCATAAAAAGTAAAGACTGATAACGTCCAGACAATCAATATGCCGTTATGAATATGGAGCGGTTAAATAACGCCGAATTATGTCTGGAATGTACGAGACTCGAAATAGAAAAAAAAAATAAAATAAATAACATTTCGGGTTGTCTCCCAGGAAGCACTTTTGTTTACAGCGAAGTCTTTAAGTTAGAATTTTCTTCAGCTTCCACACGCTTGAAACACTCTCTTTAATTCTGCTTTCTTGTTTGGATATGGCGCTTGTTTCTGAAATGTACTCACGAGCTATGGTGCTGAACTTACTAATAGTCTTGTATCATCATCTATAAACAAGTCAAAATGTCACATCATGAAATATATACAAAAATATTGAGAACCGTATTTCAGAGTAGTATACGATCACACAGAATAATAAATGTACAAAAAAAAAGATAGTAAACAAAAGTATAATGAGAAAAGAAGGATCATGGTTCTGGACTGTTGTGGGTCCTGCTAGGGCTGCGGATGTGGCTGGCACGTCAGTCCTGCTGTCAGACACGCCTCTGTATGGTACATGGGTCTTAAGAGTATGGCATGTAGTTTAACTCGAGCAGAAGTCCTAATAACTGTGCAATCTCACTAGCTGTCCCATAAGCGTGAATCATGGAGAAATCCCATACAAACTAGTGGTGTTATCCGGGTCGGTTATCCGGGTTATCGGGTCAAAACGGTCGGGTCATATTGTTGTTTTGATTTTTTAAAAAACTACCAGTCCGAAAACGACCCGATAAGTATAAATCGGGTTAACGGTGTTCGGTCTTATCGGTTCGGGTCAGTATCGGTCGGGTTCTTCGGGTTATCGGGTTGACCCGACAACAGATTTTTGTTTGCAAAAAAAAAAAACCTGTTAAAAAAATATATAATAAAAGATGAAGACCTGGGAACAACGTAAACAGATGATAACATGAGGTTCAAAAACGATTTAACATTCTAGTAAGGTTTTAACGAAAGAACACTATAAAAGTTAACCAACAATCGTAACCCCTAACGGTTTCGTGGAATGTAAAGTATGTAACCATGATATAACTGGTGATTCAATATCTGAAACATGTCCTAGTTCTATGAAAGTAATATAACATTATCTGAACTACTTGATGCCAAAAATGTCCCATTGACTTGCAAAACAACACTCGAAAAGCAACCTGACATTAACCTAAAAATCATTCTCATAAATCAAACTGACATTAACAAAAAAACATATAAATAAAGCTAACAACTTGGGGGCGGGAAAAATCCAACTTCCACTCAATTTAAGCTAAAGATTGATCAATATACTGAACCCAAACTGAGTTATTTTAAAGGGAATCATAAAATGAATACAACTTTAACCAATTATATATAAAAATAAAGGAATACAAAACTAACCAAATAATAAAAAAAAAAAGATTTTCGGGTCTTAGCGGGTTGAACCCGATATACCATAGAATTTTTTAGTTAACCCGAACCCCGACCCGATAACACTACGGTTATCTGTTTGGGTCAAATAAACCGCGACAAGAATATTGACCCGATACACCCCGACCTGATAAGCCTGATCGGTTCGGGTATCTGGGTTCGGTCAGGTCAACCCGATCCGATGACACAGCTATTACCACAACCAGCAATTTTCATCAATGTAAATATCTATCTTTTAAATTAATGCATCTGTAATATCATCTATTTATATATACCTTATGAAAACCTTTCTACAGGAAATTTTATGCTTTATCTCATTATGTCAACGTAACTTACATCTCTAAAGTAAATGAGCTCACAACTCAACCTCTACAATGCGCATCTCTATCTATGTTTATATTATTTCAACATCCTAATATGTAAAGTCCTATTATTTAAATACATTTACCAAGTACATTATGCCATTTAACGTTACTTTTTAAAACGATATATCAAAACAAAAGTGAAAGCATCTAACTTAAACTTTACAATCAAAACACTAATTAATCTGTCTAATGTATACATATAAAAATAAATGTACAAGCCTTTAAAGCATGTGTACAAGTATCATAGCATAAATTTTAAATATCTTTTCTCTCCTAAATCAAGTTACAACTTTCTAAAGCTCAATATACAAGTCAATAATGCAAGAAAGTCAAATTATGTCATTTTACCTCCTAAATCGCTTTGGTTCTTACTACCACTTTAACACAAGGTACACGCACTTAATGCATGACTTTTAAACCTTAAACCTAAACCCTAATTCGTCCTAAAAACCTAATCTAAAACCCTAAACCCTAAACGAAACCCTAAAACCCTAATTTCACTTTAAACCTAAAACTAAACCCTAAAAAAAACTTAAAACTAAACCCAGAACTTAATCTTAAACCTAAAGCCTTAATCCTAACACTAATCCTAAACTATCTTAAACCCTAACCATAACACGAATTAAAACCTAAAAACCCTAACCCAAAATGAAATGAACCCGACACCCTTTTTTTTATTTTTACCCATTTTTAAGCAACCAAGCACCTCAAGCAAGCATCCTAGCACCTCTATGAGATCACCAAGTAGCTTACAAGCACCTCTATCACCACCCTTAAGCACCAAGTTTAGCCTTGTCACCTACTTGTCCTCCATTATACACAAAACCACCACAAAACCCTCCACCTTGCATTGCTACACTCCATAGCTTCCATGAATCATCTATATCCCTTATTAATCACCACTCTACAGCTCTTGACACCTTTCATAGCTAAAACTTAGGCACCAAGGGTGTTTCAACCCTATAAATAGCTAAAACATGCATACATTTCAAATCACACCTCAAAACTTCAATACATACACAAATGGAGTTCTAGCTCAGCTAAGGAAGAAGTATAAGATCCCTAAGCTCGGAATAGAAGCCAAGAATCAAGAAAAAGGAACCCTTGAAGTCGTTACTTAAAATAAGGCGTACAAACTCGAAAACCCCATTTCGACCCATTTCCCTAGCCAAGTTAAAGCTTAATTCCTTATTCCAATACGCTTAATAATCTGTATTAGAATGATTCATAATACTATTTAAGATCATATATGAACTCTTGTATGAAGCTTGGAATCCCAAACCCATGTGTTTTTTTTATTGAAAACCATAAAACGACCCTTTTTGAATTTCTAGCTAACGAAATCTTTTTTTAAACTTTAGTTCGTTAGAACACTTATTTTAGCTTTTTTAAATAAACTATAACCTGCCAACTAACATTGGAATCTTAAAAAAGCTTGCATGGCTTTTTGGACTTGTTTTGCAAATATTTTTCCATGCATAGGGGTATATATCGTAACTTTCTAGAAATTTAAAAACTAATAGGGCTGGAAAATGCTCATATTTCTAAATTTATAACAATAAGAGGAGCCAAATTTTACAAGTTCAAAGTAAAACGTTTAAATTATATATAGCATTTATATAAAAAGGAATTAAAGTCGTTAAAAGTTTATAACCATGGGTATATATTGCAAAATTTTGCAAACTAAAAATATAAAATAAAATAATTTTTATATATATTATAAAAATAAATAATAATAGATAATATAAAACTCGATTTTATTAAAACCCGACACATTTATCGTTATTAATTATAAATCGACGCATTATTTCGTTATATATTTAACTAAATTATCATCAACTAACTTTTGAAGAAACTTAAAATCTTATTGTATCACGTTACTAAGGAATTTCATATGAAAATTGTTTTCAGATTAGTTTTTCGATGAACTAGTTTGCTGGTTTACGATTTAAAGCCTTGGCTCCTCAAACGATACCACATAGGCCTCTAGATTATACAACCCGACGAAAACTATACAAAGATTTCCAGAATTTACTAAATCAAAGATATACCGTTAAACTAATGAAATTTGAAACATAAACTATCACACCTAAGACTTGACATATCAGCCCTATGATTGTGTGACGAAGCCGTTACTTTCACTTGATATACTTTTGCCATCAAAACAGATTTCCCTATACTGTTAAAGGAGGAGTCATAGCCTCACATTAAATCTTCTATTTCAAAACTCTTAAGGTATACATCTAAAACCATAGAATACAAGTATTTTCTAAATGATATGATAATCCTGTATATATATTGCATCTGTTATCTAAGTCCCTTATGCAATAAGACCCCCACCAGCATGACCATATCACTTGCGAAGTGAACTGAATATATGTGAATAGGCCTATTGGGATTGACCGATCTCTTAGTGTTGCCGAAAGGTTTCCAAACGCAACTATATTTAAACTCAAAGGTATAAGTGGCAATTACCTACACTAGGAGCCATAATCTTTAAATATATATCATTATTGATAAGATACACAAGTCATATTGTCTTCCATGAGAGCTGTAGAACTCAATAATAGCTAGTTATATTCCATAATAATTGTACTCATTGCAATTATTACACTTATGGGTGTATAACAACGTAACCCACTCTTATGATGACTTGTATTCACACTATTTATTAAAAACCTATGAATTTCACTCAACCAGTGTGTTGATCTTTTTAGCATGTTTATCTCAGGTAACTGAACATCTTAATGGCAGTGAGTGGCACACTTTAGCAAATCGATAAAAGAAAATGACTGAGAAGATGGCTAAACTGTTATCATTAAAACTTTATTTTTCATTTAGGACCTCTGTTTGTAAAAACACTGATGAAATAATGAATGATAACTATATCTTTTAAAAGCTCATCGAGTTGTTTTCTATGATTATGACTGTTGTACTATGAAATAATACCCCAGATTAGCTTCCGTTGCTATATGTCAAAAATAGGGGTGTTATATATTGATATAAGAAGCCACGTTACAGAGAACAAGGTTAAAACCGTAACTAATAAACTACTTTTTTCATCCAAGTCCCCCGTGGCCACAACATCACCCGAATAGTTAGTAAAGATACATAACTAACTATACAAATTATGATAATAACTTATGTTATTTACCACTGGGTTGTTAACAGAGTGATGTCTTCTCCCAACCATCCTACTTCCGAGATTGATGATGCTTTTTCCTCCAACTTTCTGGACTATGTCCCAGCTTCACCAGGAAAAACTTATTCTAGCTCTTCAAATAACTTATATGTTGTAAGTTCAATAGTTTCAACCACTCTTTGTCACTTTTTTCATGATGACCTTATAAGAGGTCATGCATGCATACTATGCTAAAGAATCACATATTCCACCACCACAACTATGTCTACCTGCCATCTACATTCTAATCTCCAATGTTTAATCCTCAAGAATTCTTCTTCTTAGAAATATTGTCACCTAAGAAACAAGGCCATAACCAATCATTCTCCTCTACTTCTGCCCTACCTTAAGAATTTGAGATGGGAGAAAGCTCTCGTAAGACAAGTCTAGAACGTCACGAGGAGCAAATTGAAGAAATCTTGAATCACCTGGATGAACTCTCTCTCAACCGCATTGAGCACATAGAAGACAAAATAGAAGGTCTCAGAAATGGTTGGGTGATCATACAACAAGATTTTGATAATCTGGAAGCTGAACTCCGAGAGTCTTATACTCAAATTGCTAAACTTCAAAGAAAGAAAATGGGAAATAACAACCAGATGTGGCTCTGTCTCGCTCAGGATTTTGCTAATCAAGAATCAAACATCAAAGATATCCAAGTTCTTCACCAAGCAGACAATGAGAAGTCTTCAGAATGCAAAATACGAACACAAGAACACCAAAATGGCACCATAGAACTACTAATTAGATACTAAGTTATTAACTTTTAACCAGCCACTGGGTATGTGAGGTATAAATAACAACACTTTGTCCAAATTTTGACTATAGTTTCATTACAAAGTCAAGTCTCATTAAATAATACAGATAGTCAATCCCGTTCTAAAACCCTTGTTGTATGCAAAATAAGAGCCGATTTATCCCATCCTTAAAAACAATTCTCTTATATCATCACTTCGGCTCCAATCGTTATAATCATACATGATATCTAAATAAATTCAAAAAACTATTTATATGAATTATCTATGATTTAGATATCACTATTGTGACAGTGTTTATTTTTGAACTTTAATCATTTAAAAACTTTTGATATCATTCTTATTATGTGTTATCTTATGTTGATAGAATGTCTCCCAAAATGAATGGGTCACAACTGGAAGCACCAGTCATGACTCCAACAGGCTGGCCAATCAGGAAAAAGAGTTGCTGACAGTGTTACCAACATCTCTGGAAGTCACAACCGTAACATACAAATACTAATAATACCACCAGGACCAAGAGAAGCTCATGTGGCAAACAATGTAGCTACATAGAATTTATGAGGCAGTTAACCTATCAACTTCAAAGGATACTAAAAGCGCATTTGTAACTCATCCGCTGTTTGAAGAACTGAATCAGTGTTTTCTAAAACAACTGTAACTGAAGACATGCAAGGTAAAGTTTGCTACTAGTACTTTAACCAAAGAAGCTCTATCTGGTGAATTCTTTGCCCAAACCTATTGGATACGAAGAAGCTTACAAGATTACTTGGTTTGAATTTCCAAGAAACTTTTGATAAAGAAATAGTTGTCCCTGAACTAGTCCAGAGATGGAATAAGAATTATATACCATCTTACTGTGAAGAGAGGAATTTTACCATCTGACTATGAAGGGGAATGATCTCAAGGCATATGTGAGAAGATGCCAGGAATTGGCAACCTTGTGTCCCACTATGGTGTCAAATTCTGAGAAAATGATGGAAGTTTTCATCGGGGGATTGCCTCAAAGTATTGAAGGGAATGTTACCGCCTCTAAACCTTAAACTCTAGAGAAAGCCATTAACATAGCCCAGAGGCTAATGGATCAGGTAACAAAGCACACTTCGGTGCAAGTATCAAGTGATCACAAACGAAAGTTTGACGACAGAAGAATTTTCAACAACAACAACTACCGTAACACTAACACCAACAATCGCTACAATAATCACCAACCACAACAGAATAGAAGATAGGAAACCTTCAGGTCTTATGCTGTCACTCTAACTAAAAACAATAGGTATACTAGAAACCGTCCTTTGTGTAAGAAATGCACTCTACATCACATAGGACCTTGCACTGTCAAGTGCAATACTTGTAACAAGGTGGGCCATCTAACCAAGAACTGTAGAAACAAAGGCCCAACCACTAGAAGTAATCTGCTACCAGTGACAGTTACGTGTCATGCCTGTAGAGAGAAAGGGTATTATGCAAATTAGTGCCAAAAGACCACCAACAACAATGCCCAGGGAAGAACCTACATGCTGTGGGATAGGAGACCCGAACGTAGTCATGGGTATGTTCCTTCTAAACCAACATCTAGCTAGAGTATTATTTTATTCTAGAGCCGATAAAAGCTTCGTATCCATATATCTTTCCTCTATGCTAAATATTCCACCCATTACAATAGATACCTTTTACAATATCGAAATGGCTGACGGAAACCTAGTAAGCACAAACACCATTATTCAGGGTTGCACCCTGACTCTGTTAAACCAACCTTTCAAAATTGATCTTATGCCAATCAAACTCGGTAGTTTCGACGTTGTCATTAGTATGGATTGGTTATCCAAGTATCATGCTATAATTATCTGTGACGAGAAAGTCGTCCACATCCCAATCAACGGTGAAACTTTGATCATCCGAGGTGACCAAAGTAAAACCTGACTAAATCGCATATCCTGTATAAAAACTGAAAGATATATATCCTGAGGTTGTCAAGTTTTTGTAATCCAAGTAATGGAAAAGAAGTCATACGAGAAAAGACTAAAATATATCCCAGTAGTTAGAGAATTCCCAAAAGTTTTTCCTGAAGATCTACCTGGCCT
>BQNB010171167.1:0-13596 GCA_026074375.1 Tanacetum coccineum | reverse complement strand
GTTCTTTGGTTAAGGTTTCCTATGACATTTTCTAATGGATGGTTCCTATATTCCTTAATATTGACTATTTCGTCAATCTCTAAAGTTTCATCCTCAATGTAAGTTTTTCTTTTCGGTAACCTTAATTGCTTTTTCTTCATCTAAGTCATCATCCACCAAGGGTGATGTCTTAGAGGGTGGAGGAGTTTCATCGAATGTCACGTTGAGTGATTCTTCGACTTTCCTAGTATGTTTATTAAGGATGATGTAGGCTTTACTATTTTGGGAGTAACCTAAAAAGACACCTTCGTATGACTTTGGGTCAAACTTTGTAAGGTAGTCTTTAGTGTTTAAAATGAAGCACTTGCTTCCAAACACTCTAAAGTAATCAAGAGTAGGTTTCCTACCTCTCAAGAGTTCATAAGGTGTTTTTCCTAGAATGGCTCTAATTAGGATTTGGTTCATAATGTATGTTGAAGTATCTATGGCGTTACACCAAAACTTTTGTGGTAACGATTGCTCATTCAACATAGTCCTACTCATTTCTTGAAGTGTCCTATTTTTCCTTTCAACCATGCCATTTGATTGAGGAGTGCGTGGAGCTGAGAAGTTATGTGTAATTCCATTGGCATTGCAAAACTCTCCAAATTGCATCTCATTATCAAATTCCCTACCGTGGTCGGTTCTTATTGACACTATTGTACATCCTAATTGGTTTTGAATTTTCTTACTAAATATTTCCAATTGATCGAACGCTTCGATTTTGTCCTTAAGGAATCTGGTCCAAGTATACCTAGAGTAGTCATCTACAATGACTAAAGTGTAGCGGTTTCCTCCGTAACTCTGTACGGCGGATGGACCGAAGAGATCCATATGAAGGAGTTCTAAGCATCTAGTTGTTGAGACTATATTCTTAGCCTTGTGAGCTTGTTTTCCAATTTTCAAAGCATCACAAAAGTGTTGATCAAACTTAAGCTTAGGTAAGTTTCTAACTAATTCCTTAGATGCTAACGATTGAATGAGACGCATATTTGCATGACCTAATCTCATATGCCACAACGTGGAGTTTTCATCAATCATTGCAAGACAAATTTGGTCTTTAGGCGTATTTCCTAATTTCATCACATATAAGCCTTTCTTTTAAATACCTCTATTTATGACCTTACCATCCTTAGTGATTTCACTATCATGTTCAGAGAAAGTTACTCTACACTTATTATCACATATTTGTCTTATACTTAACAAGTTAAATCTTAAGTTATCTACATGTTTTGCATTATCTATTTTGAGAGAGTCATTCGAAATCGTACCTTTGCTAATGATGTTACCGCAAAAATTGCTACCAAAAATGACATTACCTCCATTGTATGCCTTGTAGCTTGAGAAGAGCTTTCGGTTACTCGTCATGTGTTTGGAGCATCCGATATGCTTTATCCACTCATCGGGTTCCGAATCGACTCCAAGGCATATCTATTTATATAGGGCAATAACTCAAACATTTGGTCCCCAATATCTCATGGGTCCAAAGTTGTTAGTGCTAAACATCTCTTTCATTTGATGCAATTGGTTGGGATGTGGGAATGGAAGACACATTTCCTATGGCATGTAAGTTTGACGTTGGAATTTGTTCCAAGTTACGGGAAAGCCACGAGGTTGATTTTGTCGACCAACGTTCCTTTTTGGTTGCGGTGTCTTAGGACGAGGATAATTATTATTGACTCTTTTAGGTGGTGGAGTTTTTGATCTAAAATTAGGTTTTGAAAATCCAACTCCGAGTTTTGACAATGGCTTATAAAATTGTCTAACTTCATTATCATTAGCAACGGGAACTTTGACATTGTTTACTATTATGTGTTTTGGTCTAGGACCCAAAAAAGATTTTTTTAAAGATACACTTTTCTCAGATTTAGGCGTAGCTGCTGGCGGTCCCATAATTATTTTGGAGGCCGCCTGTACAATATGGGGGCCGCCCATATTTATGAGACCTCCATCAGATGACACCTTTTTCTGAGCTTTCACAAATTTTATTTCTTTAGTTCCACTAGATGATGCTTCAAATGAACTAAACCCTAAACCTAATTTTTCACCGGAGGGTTTTTGATTACTTAGCATTTCATTTAGACAATGTGTACTCTTTTCAAATTTATTTAATCTAATGGCTTCCTCTTTGAGTTTTTCATTCTCAATTTTAAGCATATGACATTTTACACATTCGAGATCAACTCCCTTGTTTTTCTCGAGTGTAGACACTTTTTCTTTTAGAATACTAAGTTCTTTTTCTAAACTATTTCTAGTGGCTTTTAATCTTTTGTTTTTAGTAATTATCTTTAAGCTCATTTTGCACAGTTTATCATATTCATTATCTAAAACTAAATCATCTATTGATGAGTTTTCATCACTATAGTAAGAGGATTCAAAACATAACTCACTTGATGCTTGAGCTACGAGACACGTTTCTTCTTTGACCTTCTCATCATCTTCTTCACCGCTATCACTCCAAGAACCTCCGACAAAAGCTCTTTGGTTCTTGTCTTTCGGTGGTGTTGGACATTCTCCAATAAGATGATTTGGATCGCCGCATCTAAAGCATTTTCTATCACTTTTACCGTTCTTGTCATCATGGCTTCTTTGGAACGTCTTTTTGTCGTTCCGAGGCTATCTCACGAATCTACCTTTTCTTTTAAAGAACTTCTTGAAGTCTCTAACCACCATGGCATATTCTTCATCTTTACTTCTGGAAGTCAAACACTCCTCATCACTTGATTCTTTGTTATCCTTTTGGTATGTGCTATTTACACATACCTTTTACCTTATATAACAAGCCCAAATAGCCAAAAACGTGTGAAAAATGGCAAATATATGCTTGTTTTTATGTTTGTATATGTGCAGGTACGGATATTAAAGAAATGGACATAATCAAAGCAAAAACAGACAAAGCCGAACATAAGAACGGATAGAGTCAAGAGCCGGAAGTTTTCTAGCAAAAGGTCAACAAAAAGTCAACAATGGTCAAAGCTTGGTCAACCACAAAAGTCAAAAACCCTTAAAACTCCAAAACAGCCCTTAATGTTAAACCCATTTTATCAAAAGTCCCTAAATACATAACATCGTTAGTCCTTTTAATATAAAAGACTAACGGTCGTTAAGTCATTTAACCTTTTAACCAAAACCATTTAACCGGCCCAAAACCCATTATATAAGCCCAAGTCAACGCCCCATATACCCGGGTTAAACAAGTTATAAAAGGAACTAGGGGGCGGGAAAAACAGTTTTACTGTTTACCCGTCTTCCCCATTTCACCCTGCTCAAAATTAACCCGCTTTAAGAACAATTAATCTCTTCTAGAAGCAAAAGACTGACACGTCTGACACTCAGGTGTCCATGTTGGCGATCTCGAGCTCACTGATTGGTTGTGATACCTGGTGACAAATCAAGGGCTATGATCAATAATTGAGAGGCAGTTATGGACTAAGGGTTGAGATCAAAAGTTGGACACACTCCCCTCTTGCTAGAAGCTTCTTAGTATCACTATAAAAAGAGAGCTTAATCACACAGAAAAATCCATCTAGATTTAGGAGTAGGAATAGAGTAGCTTATAGCTTATTTTACTAGCTTAGTGCTTAACTTTTAATATTGTAATTTCCATTTTCAGCTATGTAAACTTTTTATTGTTAATGAAATTTCACTTACTTTTCAAATTCTACTTTTAATTTCTATCTTGTTTTTGATATAATTCAACAAATAAAGCTCTCATAAGCTCTCTTTGTTACTCTTAAACCTGTTTTCACTCAGTTAAGCCCTCAAACTTAACTGAGCTTATTGTTAATCAATTCCACTCCTTAAATTTACCTTAGCTTAAATAAGGAAGGGAAGCCAATAATGGATGGGCTTCCAAGACCACACCAGCTTATCCTAGGATAAGTTGGAGCTTGTTGATTAGCTCATAAGAGCATTTGATAAGCCTTGTTTGTGCAAAGGCGGTTGTAAGTCTTCTTTTTCTATTTTATAGCTTTTAATTGCATTATAGCTTAATCTTGCTTATTACTAGCTTATTTCTGCTTAGATTAGCTTATTAGTGCTTAATATAGTTGTTTTATGCTTATTATGTTTGCTTGTTAGATTAAAATCTCAGTTTGCTTATTATAGTTATAAAACAGTGAAAAAATCAAAAAAATAGTAGCATAGTATTATAGCTTATTGTATTGGCTTAATTGTTTGCTTAAATCTGTTCATTAGGTTTGTTAAAGGCTTATTGATATCTGGTATTTGATCTTTGTTCATTAAATCTCATTTTTATAAGCTAAGTATGAATTTGAAGGATATAAGGGAGTGTTTGGGTCAAGCAGTACTAACTCAAGTTAGTACTGCTTGAGACCATTTTGGTCCTTTGATTTCATTTTAAATCTCATATTAGGTTTATAAGAGTAGGATTTAAGAGCTTAGTTAGGCTAAATCTAATTTTTATCAAGTTTGCTAGTTGATGGTTTGAATCTGTTATCATTAGTTCAGTTTAGAATGCATTTTTAGTTCAAGTATGTTCTAGGTGTTGATATTGCTTCATTTGCTCTTGGTTAAGTTTTTTTTAGGTGTTAGAAACAAGATCTGTAGCATGCACTTGGTAGTTTTAAGTTTTGGACATTTACTTGCAAACTGCATCAGAAGCATAAATAGCCAAAAGCCCTTTTTCAAGTTAGAATTTAAGCTAGTTAGGATAGTTATTAGCTTTTGAAATTTGGAGCACAAGTAGATTTTAGGACAATTAAGTTATGTTAGGGCTTATTTTAGTTTAAAAAACTTATTTGAATATCTGTTTTTGATCTGCAATTTAGCTCTTTGTCTTTTTATTTAAAACCAAAAATAAGGTAAAACTGCATAAGCAGCTTTTTCATTAAGCATTTTCTTTAAGCATTTAATTTTCAAAATAGTTTTTAAAAGGAGTTTTAAGTAGCTTATAGGCCAGTCTTTTAGCTGGTATAAGCCAAAAGTCCATAAGGATCCATTTGCTTGTTTGAAATTAAGCCCAAAGTTGTTTAACTGCTTGTTAGGTACTCAGTTTATGCCAAAAGTGCTTAATTGATTTTTCAACTTATGGCTTATAGTTTTTGCTTAATTTTTGCTCAGGATAGCTTATTAGGATAGTTGTAGGATAGTTGTAGCTTATTTGATTCAAGTTTTAGCTTAATCAAGTTTTAAAGGCTTCTTTAGTTAATAAGAAAAGCTCAAAATTCTTTTAAATGTAAACAGTTACTTTTAAGCTAATTTTATAGCTTATTGCTTAAGTTTCAAAAAAGGTTGTTTTTATAAAAAGTGCTTGTTTTTAGCTGTTTTACAACTTTGCTTTTTAAAGTTTTTTAGAAAAAAGAGAAAAAAAAATAAAAAGGGGAAGTAGGGAAGTCAGAGGTGAGCAAGGCTCGAACCTCTGACCTCTACCCACCTCTACCCTTTTATAACCCTCAACACCACACACACTCACCACTGCGCCCTTGGGACTTTTACGTCCTAAGGTGCATCAACAATTCATTTAACGCCTTTTGAACTTGTTTTTATAAAAAGCACTTCGTATGCTTATTGGCTTTTTCCCGGCTTATTGAGTTTAGCATTTTAGGATTTTATATTTTTCTTGCAATCTGTTTATCAAAGGCTATTTTTAGTAATTTTCTTAGATTTTTAAATTTTAGTTTAGTATTTTTCTTGAATTAATTTAGTTTAAAACTTTAAAAAGTCATAAAAAATAGAAAAATAATCAAAAAAATAAAATTCTTTTTTATAAAATTTTCTTTTATCATATTTTAGGCTTAGGATTTAAATTTACTCTCGTAGGGTTAAAAATTTATAATTTCACTTTTTAAAGAACGGGATTTGGTTCTCGTTCTCGTATTCTTCATTTTTTACTTTACGCATCCTCGGTTTAGGATTTCCTTAGCTTTTTCTTACAAGTTAGTAATTAGGATTAGGAAAAGTTTAAAAAAATCATTTTAGGTTTAATTTTAGATAATTTAGGTTTTAATTATCGCGTTTTTAATTCCCGTTTACGTTTTCATGTTTAATTGCTTAGTCGTTAAATTTCCTTTACATGTTTTATTCGTTTTTATTAGTAGTTATAGAAACCAATTCAGAAATCTTTGAAACCATTCAAAACGCGCGATCATGGACTTAACCGATTTTCAATTCATGCTTCGCCGAGGAAAAACGACCCGGGAGGTTTTTGAGACAAATTTGGTTAAAAGTTTGTTTCCTAAATCCGACGGAAAATACTTACTATACTATAATTGACCTATCCTTATATACTTATATATTATATTATATATAGTGTGTTCGGAGACGGATCACCTTTAAAGCAAGAGATTTTCTTTCTCCCTTAGCTTTGACTATTTCAGAATCTTTCTTGATGATAATCTCATGAACTTTAAGATTCCCTATGAGTTCATCAAGTGACATTGATGTTAAGTCTTTCGACTCTTCAATCGCCATGACCTTTACTCTCCATTTAGGATGTAGAGCCCTAAGAAACTTCCTAACATGATTCTTGCTAGATGACCTTCATCATGAGCTTTTAGACTAGTAATGATAGTATTAAATCTAGCAAAAGCACTATCTATAGTTTCGTCTTTAGAAATGACGAATTGTTTATATTGTTGTACCAAAAGGTCGATCTTGTTATCTTTGACTTGGTTATTACCTTGATGGGTGATTAACAAAGTTTTCCAAAAAAAATTTGCCGTATTACACATGAAAATTCTTTCATATTCTTTTCTTGGTAAAGCATTGTAAATAACCATTTTAGCTTCGTTATTTTTCGCAAGCTTCTTTTTAAGATCATCAATTTGTTTTTCAAAAGGGATAACATCATCTAATTTGGTTTCTGGATTTTGTTGAATAGGTTGAAAATCACCATTAGTAATAACATGCCAGAGATCAAGATCTTTTGATTTAACATATGCCTTGAATTTATTTTTCCAATAAATAAAACTGTCACTTTCAAAAAGTGGTGGTATTTGCATGGATTGCCCTTCTAGATATTTGTCGGAATCCATAGATCGATCCAAGCTTTAAAATACATTATATTTTAAAAATCTTAAGTAACCTTGGTTTCTTAGACCAATTATGGAAAGTAGAAGGGGGGTTGAATAGTTTACAGGTTTGTTTTACGTTTTAAAAGTTTGCTTTCAAAATACTTATATTCGAGTTGTATGTTCTACCAATCAACAATATGAATCAACAATGTAAATATCTAAACTAATATTATATAACAATCACAACAATATGTAAAGAGATGAGAGAAGGAACAATCAAACCACAACACCAAGATTTATAGTGGTTCGGCTACGAAGCTCTTCTTCGCCCTACTCCACTCCCTGAGTATCCTACTCGAGATTTCACTATGTCAACAAGCTCCCTTCAGGCAGAGAAAACTGTTTACACATTGCTTACATTGTTTTCTGACACTAAGCTAAATGTTGACCAATCTACCACTTCACAAACACTATACACTCACAAGATCTACACTATCAGATTTACACACAATCCGAATCATACAATTACACAAGGTAATTACAATAGAGATTTGATACTTAGAAGAAGAGAGGAGAGATCACTAAACAACAATTTGTTTCTTGGCGAATACTAGGGGTGTTCGCGGGGCGGTTTGGTTCGGTTAGTTGGAAGATTTAAACTATCCGTTGCGGGGCGGGTAATTAATTTTACTATCCGAAATCAAACCATACTAGGCGGGTAACCAGACATGCGGGTACCCGAAGTGAGCGGTTACCCGCGGTTCGGTTCACGGTTAACCATTTTTTACGTTTAATTAAGTTTAACCGTATAAAAAATAACATGGTCTAAAGCATTAAATGTCATTCTAGTAAAATCAAATGACATTGAGTAGATAAAACTCATATAAATTTATTTTGTTACAATAATTACATTTAAATATTCGTACATAACATATTAACAAAATAATACTTATTCGTCCTTTATAAATTACGATCTCATTCATGAATTTTCACACATATATTTTCACAATGTTTACATTAGGAGCTAAAAAGTCGTTATGGAATAACATAGTGCAATAATATGGTTAATACTTGTACAATTGTATGAATATTAGTTAGAAAACAATCATGTATAATATGCACGGTTCGGTTTGGTTAACCGCGGATATCTAAAAGTAAAAACCAAAACCGAACCGTGATAAGCGCGTTTTTTCGGTTTCGGTTTTTTTTGGTTTTGGTTTTTTCGGTTTTGGGTTTTTTCTGTTTCGGATTAAGCGGTTCGGCTTGGTTCGTCGGTTTCTCAGTTTTTTTGAACACCCCTAGCGAATACGAATGTTCTTCTCTTGCACTTGATAGAGAGGAAAGATGAGAAGAAGAGATTAGATCACTTGAAACAAGATTAAATAATGTTAGTGATCAAGAGATTTAGTGAGAGAAAGAAGGTTTTTAGAGAGAGAAAGAAGACTGGAAAAGTTCGTGCAAAGAGGTATGTTTTTCAGCTGGGAATGGAGCAGTATTTATAGGCAGGAAAACCCAACGGTCACTGCAGGCAGTCCTGGCGGTCCCAGATATATCTGAGGGCCACCAGACCTATAAGAGGGCCGCTCAATAGACTACGCTCTTTTTTTTGTCTTTTTGTGAGGAATGTTGTATCTATTATGGAACCTTCTATTTTTGAGGGAAAATTTGAATTTCAAATTTAAGTTTTAAATAAAACTTTTCTTTTAATTAGAAGATATTTTTATATTTATTTTTGTAAAAATGTGATGGTTAAGAAAAATATTTTCTTAATCACTAATCATTCTTAATGATTTGTTTGTCCATACCTTAAGTGATTACTAATCTTAGAAATGGAATTTTACGATTAATAATTTGTAAACGTTTATTTTTATCGTAAACGTTTTTACATTTTGTTATTATCAAAACATTGAGAGGTCAAAAAATATAAATAATGTTTTAAGACATTATTTGTATTAACATTATCCATTTTACTCATTTTGGAAGCATATTTATGAGACCAAGTGTAAGAGTAGCCTTCTAAAGGAAGATCAATTAAACCCGCCATAGTAATAAAATTATTAAAAGTATTAGCGCCTTATACGTTAAACATAGTACCATGTCGTTCATGCTCAAAACGAACCTCATTGAAATCTCCTAAAAGTACACACTTGCCATCCCATGACTCAATCAAATGGATAATATAATCCAATAGCATCTTCTCTTAGAAAGATCATGAGGTGCATAAATGGAAAAAATAAGAAGCTTAGTAGAAGAAGGAAGCCATGTACCTTTAACAACAACAAATGAATCAAAAACCGTCAAGCTATCCTTAACAAACAGAGTCGGATCTCAAGCGCAAAGAATACCACCAGAATAACCCACAGCAGGACTAAAAGCATAATCAAAAGAGAAGTTCCCCCATAACGCCTTGATAGAAAACAAATCAATTTTGTCCATCTTAGTTTCTTGAATTCCAACAAAATTAACTTTATGTTTCGTATTCAATTCCTGAAGCCAATATTTCTTGGCCTTACTGCCAAGACCTTGAATATTTAGAGATAAGAAATTCATTTTAAAATGTGGCACTCTCCTTAAGAACCAATAATGGTTTCTACATTTTTCATACACCCATCCATGTTATAACCTATAATTTGTCCTACCTTAATCAATTCGTCCATCACTTCCAGTATTGAACCACTTGCTTTAAGCATCAGAAAATTGCAACTCCCATTATTATCAGTTGAGACCCCAACATTAGCATCCAAAAAATCATTCTTAGGCTGTGAGAGCTCATCTGAGTTCTTCTCCGCTACATTTTCCTCCACTACATCAGGTGTGAACCTAGGAGGAAATTATGGATCTTTACTCTCTATTGGTTTTTCTGTCCTTTTCAAGATGTTATAAATCCCAAAAGGGTCTTTTGATTTTTTAGATTTATTCCTGACATTAGGAACTTTATCATACACTAGGTCATTCATATGCATACAACTTAATTCAGAAACATGGTCGATATCATTTTCATTATCAGGCTCGAAGTCATTCACATAATTTCCACTCTTTTGTACCTCCTCTTGACACTCAGATTCATCATCAGAAGATGATTCTTCACTTTCTATAATGAACTCAGGAGACCAAGGTTCAAGTTACTTAACATGAATCCAATAGACTTGACCTTTAACTATGACTTTAATCCTGCCATTGATAATCACATAAGATTTGATTTTCACACATAGCTGCTTATAAGACATAGACGTGTTATCAGAGTCTTCCACATTAATAAGTTCACCCCATGATGACACAATTTTAGCAAATGTATTACGGGTAAACGCTTTTATTGGAAGTCCTTTAATAGATATCCACACTAGCCTTTCATCACTCATAAACGAATTACAAGCTGGCTTTAACTCATGGAACCACGAACCAACTTCAGAATGTTTAGTAATCTTCTCTTTGGAGGCGATGGAATCCATTTCAATAAGAACCCACTAGCCACCAATGTAAGAAAGTTTGAGATTTTTAAAGCCCTCATTAGCAAGAATAAAATACAAATTTAAAACCACATTGATATCTTTGATTTTTCCCATTAAAGAGCAGGAAAAGTCACGTTCTGATAGGCACGAATCATCTAGAACAATGGCAGGAGCCGACTCACCTGCTAAATTAGGGTTAGTTGTTCCACTTTTAAAAACAATAGCAAAAGAGTTATTACCAGCTCCTACAGAGACATTATTTCTAGGCTAAGGAACATTCGGTTGATAATTTTATGACATCAATAAACGTCTATTTTATAGCATCATTTATCCCATGTTATTAACCGATTTTGTATAGTTATTGCAAAGAATTGTTACTTAATCATTTATATTTATATATGAGAATTACAGTAATTATGTAGTAAATTGGTGAAAGTTCGTCAAAAGCCGCGCATTCTGGAGCTTAAAATGAAATATTTTGATGATTACTATTCCAAGACCAATACGACCATATCCATCAAGGAAGATACGAACCGTATCTGTGCCAGCACTCCACCGAAAGACCATAAAAGGAATGAAAGTCAATACGACTATATCCAGAGAGACTCCAATTACGCCTTATACAAGATATGGAATCAATAAAAAAAAACTGGAAGAGACAAAATGTTGTTCCTTAACTACCAATAAACCCCAATAACGCCGTATCTAATACATGGATACGCCGTATCCAACCGACTTCAAACCTGTATAAATAGAAAACTCAAAAACGAGTTTTAAGTGGTGCTAAATCATATTCTCGATACCTAACCACAAAAGTAAATTACAGAAGAGAAAAAGAGCAGAAGAGGTCAAGCAACGTATTGCAATTCCTATAGAAAACATCGTGTAATTCCATATACTTTAGTAATCATTCAGTTTTTGGTATCATTCGTTAACTACTTGTTAGTTTTACCTTAGCTAAATTATTACTCCTTGTATTTATTATGACGTTTGAAGGCTAGATACCATTTTGTATTTTAGTCCCCATTATTATGAAATATCTCAATGTTTAGGAATTTGTAAATATATCAAATTTTCTTGATTTATCAATTAATTGCTTGTTTAGTTTATCAATATATAAATGTTTTACGCGCTTTGTATGTCAACCTATCATACAACTTGGATCTAGCAAAAAGGACGTAGCGAATCAAGAGACCAGGATAACTACTCATAATTAATATAAAACACCTAGAATAATATTTACACAAGTATTATCCTTCTAAGTCTTGTCCTAGGATACGCTTCGGGTATTACCTGGTTAATTAGGATATTAGCCGATGGTTTATTGATCGTGTAGACTAGCATGTGACCTAATAATTCCAACAAATAACGTTCTGATTCCATTGGATAGTTGGACAATTGTTTACTAATAGAGTATAGAATGCTATTAACAGTAATGAGTAAAGTCTCTTAAGAGCATAGGGTTTAAACGAAGAGTCTCCATTGCTTTAATCCCTAAGATAGATTATAATCAGCAAATAAGGATGCTTTATGCAGATGCTTTAATTATGATAGAATTAATGTGTCTAGGTCTTAGGATGATGTAACGCCTAAGTCTTAAGAATTATATGCCACCACGAGAGAAGAAATTATTGCACTAAATAAAAAAACTAATGTTCTAATCAGATTAATAATGGTTTATATTGTTTTCTTATATAAGGTTCGACCGCTCTTTTAACTTTTGTCTATCAGCTTGCGTAGGTAACGGTGTCTTGAATTGATTGTAGTCACCAACCAAACCGTGCCATTCTCTCAGGCTAAAAATCCCCCTTTTCCCATTAGATTTAGGATTTAGACTGACATAGGTTAGTTAACCTCCCGTTAAACCCTTCCACTCTCATCTTTAGAGTGATGATCCACTAGAACAACCCGTATAGTCAATCCTTTAGGAATTTACACCAACTATTTGTTTCGTTACACCCTTACACCTTAACCTACCCTGTTAGATTAAAGTTTAATTTATGGTAGCTAGTTGCTTAAAGTATAAAGTTTGTATTTCCCGAGTCTTGTGTCATTTTCTATCTTTGGTGCTGTTGGAAATTTGTACATTACAAATAGGAATGTATATTAGTAGTCAAAGCTCATGTGATTTTACTACCATCACAATTATTAGTGAATACGGAGAACGAAGAATTACCGAAGGAATTATTCGGAATTATTATGATGGTGAAGATGGTGAAACTACACCGAGATTTGAAGAATAGTTAGAAAAAAAATGGAAAAAAGTGGAAAAAAAATTGGAAAAAAAGAGAGAAAGAAAGTTTGAAGATAATTGTTTCGCAAAAAGCATTACCGAAGAAATTATACGAAGGATCGATTATTCGTTGATACGTCTAAAAATCAACGATGTAGAGTATTGTAGAAAGTGGAAGATATCGCCACTTGCCTTGTAGAGTTTGTAAAGTTTTGGGAAGATTGGGAAGTTGACCGTTACGGGAACGCCAACTTAGGTTATTTTTTTTATCTATGATCAAGACGTTATAAATAGTTGTGTCTTAATCGTGATAATGGTCAGGAAAAAAGTGTCTAGCAACTTGTACTTTAGGCTTAATCTATTTGTTTCTTGATTTTTATTTAACAACAATTTACTTGCCTCTCACCTAATGATTAGCCGCTGGTTTTACACAAAATTTAGGATGTGATCAAGCGTGCATGTCTATTCCGTCGTTACGGCCATGTATGCATGTCTCAGCTGCTCGTTGGTTTACGACTTTTGGTGAAAGTTAGAAGGTTCCTACCCTATATCATTCTTCATCCTAACTATTGTGTTAGTGAAAGTATTATGATATTTAATCTATATAATCTCTTTATGTTTTGGTGATGACAAACATGTGACTTGTAATACATAACCTAAAGTGCGCAAGTTACTCGTAATCACAAATCATCAATGCATACATGCATCAACATCTCTCGACATCTCAAGTATGCATCAAGATGAATATTGGTTTACACCCGACGTAAATCACATAAGGTATGTACAAACAAATCATTAAACATGATTAGTGATCAAGAAAATAATTTTTCTTATGAATCATTACATTTCTACAAAACTATATTTTTACAAAATACACAAAATAGTTTTGCTAAATAAAAACAAAAATAATGTTTTATTTGAA
>BQNB010171166.1:2413-13596 GCA_026074375.1 Tanacetum coccineum | reverse complement strand
TCATACTTCAACATAAAAATGAAAATTATAATTAATACTCGAGAATAAAATAACGACCTGAAATTGACGGATTGTCACATTACCGATGGTAACATGAGCTTTTATTGTGTATAGTTGTTAAGGAAGGAGTTTGAATTGCTTGTAGCTGCGCAAACAGGTGAGTGTCATAGCCCTATCTTTTCTAAGATTTTTATTGGGGTAGAAACGATGCTTAAGTATGTGATGTTTTATTACTGTGATATTTGATGGTTGAGCTTAAAAATGCATGTGCTGTGTGGCTATTACTTGCTATATGTTGAATTGAATTAATAAGTGGAGCCAGGTTGGCTTGGATCGTGGGATCGTTCCTTCCCCACTTGGGTTGAGCCGAGCTATTTTTGAGTTGAGCTATTTTGTTTGAGTTATAATTGTGTTGAATTGAGCTGATTGATTTGTAGTATGTGATAGTTCATGATATGCCATGCAACTGTTTATCTTTATCACAATAATGTTGGAGTTGTTTTGAAATGTTTTGAGGTTGGTGTCTAAAACCTATGGCATCTCACCAACCTAGTGTTGACGTGTTTTAGCATCGTTTTCAGGTAACTCAGGTGATCGAAATTGATGTTAGGAGAGTTGCTAGTGAGACCATAGATGCAAGTTGAAGATCTATGATTTTGCTATGCCGTTTTATTTGAGCAATATGTTGATTTGATTTCTAGACTTTGTTTTGATATTGTAAGACTTGTATGGATGGTAATCCTTATCATTCATATTTGGTCGTTGGATATTTTTTTTGTTGGATGTTATCATGACACGTTGTGTCTTTGCATTTATTACACTATTTAGTATTCCTCTATAAAGATACCATGTGCTATGTTAATATCTTTCATGTTATGCCTCGCGTTTCCGCCTTGGCGGGGTGTGACAGTGTGATATGGTATGGTAATAGGTTATGTGTTCTTGACGATTCCTCTCTTCGAGAAGCTGTTTTGACTGAGCCACACAGTTCTCCTTTCTCTATTCATCATGGCTCTACAAAGATGTATAGAGACTTGAAGCAGAATTTTTGGTGAAATGGTATGAAACATAATGTGGCTAGATTTGTGGCAAAGTGCTTAATGTGTCAACAAGTTAAAATCAAACATCAACGTGCAAGTGGTCTTCTTCAGCCTTTAGATATTCCGACCTAGAAGTGGGAGAAAATTTCCATGGACTTTGTAACGGGGTTGCCTCACACCTTTAAGAAGAATGATGCAATTTGTAGTCTGATACGCGTTTACTTTTAATATTTACTTTTAAGCTAAACCGCGTAGACTAGAAATAATCCATTAATGTAAACGGTTATAAAATAAATTGAGGTTTACATCCACCCAAAGTAATTTTTTATTACTAGGAAGATTAATATGTACTTTGGTATTGTATTTTTATGGTCACGTTATAAGGGTTAATCGTTTCGCGATAAAATACATTTGGACGCACCCCGGAAATACATAGACTTACCTAGACTCAAACCAATACCTACTTTTTATCCTTAAGCACTAAATTTAGCATTATCTGTGTTATGGGCTTATGTTTTTAATTTATTTTTTTTTTCGTTATAACGAATGTGGGCAATTCAAACCCACATGTATGCGTCCTTAGTGGTTTAAGCTGAACACAATCATGAAATGAATCCTCAAAGTTCATGTACATCCTAAACTAACTTATAGATAGGTTACTTAGGGTTCCCTATAACTAACAAAATACTCTTGGACTAATATACATCCCCTTGCTTTGACCTTTCTTTGGCCGCGGTTAACCAAGCACAAGCACACACAAATCCTAAGATTTGCATATCCTAGGTAATCTTGTACTTAGATTGAGCAATTAGGAATTTGTACTAGGATGGTTTGCTTAATTACCATTTGAGACAACTAGAATACCACAAAAACTACAAAACCGCCCGCCGCTCGCCTCGCGCGCAAGGTTTGGCTTTGGTTATGTTAACTAGGAGAGTTACACTAGCTTCCTTGGGCCTATATATACTCATTCATATCCTCACCATTTCACACTCTTAGAAAACCCTTTTCAAAAAAACCATATATCTTAAACTCCCTCAAGCAACTAAACACACATTCCTTCCTTTGTTCGGGTCATCAAACGCAAACAAACACCTTCCACTTCATTCATTCGAACCCACAAACCTAGCTAAGGGTTTGTACAAGGGTGTACAAGGGAGATACGAGCTAAGGATTGCTCTCTCACCCCACAATTTCCTAACCAAGCTTTTTGGACCTTTGTAAGCTCGTTAGGTCCGCTTTGTTGTTTTCATATTCATATATCTTTTTTTGTTTCCTTAGTTCGCTAAATATTTAGAAGCTTCTACTCAAGGTACGTGGAACCATGCCATGGTTCGAACCCATGCATGGTTCACGCACACTTTCTTATCACAAAACAACCTTGTGTGGTGCCATACACGAATCATACACGTAAACTTTTCATATTTACGTCACGACATAACTTAGAAAAGCATATAGAAGTCTAACGATCGATTTCATGTGATAAGTAACGCGTGAAAATGTTAAACGAGGCTAAAGAACCCCTTTTCGAGCCTTAATGAGATTCGGCAAGACCCACTTTTGTGGGGCCCAAAACAAGGACCCAACGGAGGGCTTATTTTAAGCAAAACTTATAATAAGCCTCTTCGGGCTTAATCATGATCTTGAAGTGCTCATTTGCTTCACATAGGGCTTCCATTTTATTTTAGAACCAAAAAATAAAAACGTGACCTTTAAAGGACTCATAGGCCCATTAACGACCCCTCTTAGGAGCTAATAATTCACAATAAGCCAAGACAACTTATTGATGAGCTTACGAGTGCTTAAGGAAGCTTAAATATGCTAAGAGACCGAAATTGGACCCAACGAAACACCCTTAAAACCCTTATCGGGCATTAAAAACAAGCCAAGCGGCCCAATAGAGAGCTTATATTAGCTTATTATGAAATAAGATGAAAAGAAAAATAGATTGTTGCGCTTATATAAATTGGAAATGAGCTAGCAAAGCCTATAAACCCTTAAGGGTGTTTGTCGAGTAAGCTATTGGGCTTTCGGGCCCAAAAAGCTCAAAATAAGCCAAGATAAGCTCGCTGAGCTTATTGACAGCTTATTTGATTTAATAGACTTAGTTACACTTAATGGACCCAAAAGGACCCAACCGAAAGGCCTAAAACCCCCTTCGGGCCTTAAATGGGCCCAACGGCCCACTAACTAGTGCTTATTAGCTTATTGGATAAGCTGAAACGAAACAGACCCTAAAGCACTAAATAAGCCCAAGAAATAAGTTAGATAAACCTAAGGGACCCTTAAGGTTTTATTCAGGATGAGTTATTGGGCCCGTAAGCCCAATAAGCTCAAAATAAGCTCCAATAAGCTCCCCGAGCTTATTTTAAGCTTATCAGACCCTACTGAGCTTATTGGAACCTTTTGGACTTATTAAAAACGTTTTGGACCCTTTTAAAATCGCTAAAGGTCGCCCTTTACGCGGCCCTAATTGAGGCCCGTTGTGGTGTTTAAGCTAAAAAATAAGCTTGATGAGCTTATTAATAAGCCAAACAGAATATTGTAGCTTAAATAAGCTTAACGAATGCCTTAGTGCTTTTCAGAACTTAAACGGACCTTTAGAACACTTAATGGACATAATAAGCTCGTTAGAGCTTATTTATAAGCTATGGCAGCTTATATGGTTTATTTTGACATAATTAAACATAATGCCACTTGTTGGCATTTAATTGGAATGAAAATGCTAAATTTTTACAAAGTCAGAGGACCTAAAAGTGGAAATTTACAAACTATAGGGTCAAAACTGTAAATTGCTAAAGCTAACAAGCCCAGGGAATTGTTTATAGTCTATGTTTTGGGAAACTTAGGGGCTTGTTTCTAATAATAAGGACCTAAAAACGCAAACCTGTATAAAAGGTCTAGGGGACTAGAAAGTGTAATTTATGAAACTTGGGGGTTTAAATGTAAATAAAGGATATTTATAAACCCAGGGGCTGTTTTGTATTTATAGGAAACTTAAGGGTATATTTGTGAAACAAAAGTGAATAAATAAAACACTTAACGAATCGGTCGAATATTAAGATATTCGGACCATTTAAACGGGTTTAATTAACGATGAAATAAATAAGTTATATTTATTAAAAACAATGATTTCACGTTTCTCGAGAACCATCGAAATTATAAATACAATAATCATGTGCACCACCCACAAGTGATAACAGTATATATAATAATACTTGAAAATAAAAATTTGTTTATACAATGGTCGTTAGTTTAATGTGTTAAGACTAGGGACTTAACCGTAGCTACTTAGGTTACTTTGACGGTGTATTCATTGCTTACTAGAATATTTATTATCTTCAGAGTGAATACCTGCTTAAGGTGAGTTCATAAGCCCCCATGTTTTATTGTTATTTTTAAATGATTTAAATCTTTGGGGTGAGAACATGCTTTTGTTTTTCAAATTGGGGGTGGGACGCAAAGTGTACATTTTATACATCGATCAAGTGTTTTTGCCTAAGTAGCGATAACCCCATGAGCCATTATCATGAACTGTTAGTGTATAGTTGTAGTCGGGAACTGCATTGTGTGAGCGCGAATGTTATTGATAGATCTATTCGGGATTGACAATCCCCGTTCAGGTGACTAGCTATCACCGGGACGAACGCTATAGCATGTCGAATTTGGGATGTTTTGGGTTAGAACATCATTCATGGGCAATTACTGGCAATTTATTTGCATTCATACATGTCAAGCTTCGGTGTCATGAGCTTAGGAAAACGTAATCACTTTTTTTATGTTTGCATGTATTGCAAAATCATACATATGGAAATCTTGCGGTCCTACTATTGATCTACATAAACCTATGAATTCACCAACTTTATGGCGCGACGTTTTATGAGATAGATCGTTTTTCAGGTCAATAGGCTACGAGGTGCGGGTATGATTACATTGGAAGTCAATATTTGATGAGTCAACACTTTAAGATTTGGGGGTCTTATTATATTTTGTGGAAAATCGCGTTTATAAACCCGGGGAATCTTTATGCATATTGTTGAATAAATTGAAGCCATAGGCTTATGTAACAAACAAGTATTTTGTTAATCCAATGTATCTTTGTTTTTCAAACGACACGTTTAGTAGTCGTTCTCAGAATCTTGTGCTATTGATCCAAAAATGTAACGCCCTCGGATATTCAACATTCCGCTGCGTGCTCAAATTTGAGGGTGTTACAATATGCACAGACAGTATTAAGTCATACCTTGTATATGAAACAACAGTACTAACCTTCGAACCTTCATGTCCAAGAGCAGCTTTATCCTTAAAGCTCACTAAAATATTAACTACTTACATATGCACTTAGCTTTTTTATGTCTCAAAACCAAACATCACAAACTCATGAGGGCCCAACCATGTGCATGAACAGAAGATATCATAGCAAATATATGAATATCACATGTCCCAAACTTTCTGCCATATGTATTATACCCAAACAAATCTTCTGAATTTGCCACCATGTTAAAATATATGCACATGCCATCCATACTCCATACCCATGTGTATGCATCACATGCGATATTCCCTATTTCATGTGCACGAACAGTTCACTTATGCCCAAATAGTATATACACATAGATCCAAATATCAACTTCTTCTCTAGGTTAAACCTTACTGTCCCAATAACAAACGAATACAACATCTTGATGGCAAATCAGATGTGTACAAGCAGCATCATTAACAGAACTTGTAATGGCAGCATAAAATTATAAAGCTTGAAGCCCACGATATGCCCTTGAAGCCCAAACAGTAAGTAATTTGACAAGCAGTACAAAGTATGCATCCTAATTGCTTCCATAGATATCATATAATAATATCACCACAATATTCTGATAATATAAGGAAACAATATTCTACCTTAAAGACCCATGCTTGACCAAACCAACAGGCTGTTATCACATAAATTCACGTCAATATCATCCATATTTAACCCCTAAAAATCAGGGATTGCATCCGTCACATCAAATCAATCCTAAAATACAAAATCACTAGCATGCTATTAAGACAATATCATCAATTAAGAACTGATGATCCAGCATCAGAACCATAGCCATCATATAAACGAACCCATGACTAACATCACCATGAAGATCATAACCTTCTTGCCTTCATACGTTCTATTAACAATCATAAAACTCACGCATGAAAACTCATATATAAATTAGGGTTTCATAACCCTATCGAACAGTATCACTTTTGTGTTCAAATCATACACTATCATCTTCATAACCTTTGTTGCTGCTATTGTTGTTATTAAACACGTTTAAGACCAATCATCTTCAAAACAACAACATTTAAAATGGAAACCCACGTCACCACGTATACACAACCTTTGGATTTTAAAGTCGCCTTTTAGGATCACTAAATAATGCATCATCGTTACCAACTTCAACAACATTTGAAATCAAAAACTAATCTTCAATAAACCTTTCGTCATCTGATTTCATGTAACCTTCGTGATCTTTTAGTCGAAACACCAACATCTTTATCTGGGAGATTAAAAACATGTCTTGAATTAGGGTTTTCATAAACCCTAGCCTTTTGTGTACCATCAAACCGTGTTTTATTATTAACGAGCATCACATGAAGCGATTGTTAAGCTTGTTTATGAATTCAAGCAACATCAGTCGTCCTATTTGAATTCATGCCTACTAGGGTTCATCACCAATCCAAGGATTGACTCACCAAATACACCTTGTGATCCTAGATCGAGAGCCACATAGCTCTGATACCAATTGATAAGATCGTTTATAGCTCAAGATTGATGAGATCTTATATATCTAGGATGAACAATAACAATGATTGATAACACGCAACAAAATAATAAAGAACACAATCAAAGTTATCATAAGGTTTTCTTTATTGAACGTTTCCCTATTACCCCAACTATAATTTGGGTCTACACCAACTAACTATGGTGTACTATTCGACTCTCATCAGTCGACTTGCTATCTAACTATCTAGACTCTTATTGGGAGAGCTCTAGTTTTCTATAGATGGATATCTAAACTAGACGCCTACCCTCTTTATATAATAGAGGGAGGTTACAAGAAAATCCTGNNNAGTTTTCTTATCATTCCTTAGTCATCATTAATTATCAACATATCAATTATCAATTCACACCATAACTTACACAAATACACCATATCTTTTTTGACTTATCATATCACAATATTTATTCTCTCTTTAAATACTACGTAATGATTTGGTATCACCGGTACATTATTGATCACAAATTAATATTACCAATCAATTCTTATCATCAAATGCAATTTGTATGATGTAAAATAAATACAATGATGAACATAAAAACATCACATCTTTAGTTTTCTTATCATTCCTCAGTTTTCTTATCATTCCTCAATCAACATCAATTATCAAGATCATCAATGATGTATGGGAGATGATTTGCACACTCTTCTAATTGATTGGGACACTCAAAAGTATTGTGTGTTGACATTTATACCCCTAGATCACCTTACTCATGTTCACCACTACAAAGGTATAAATGTCAACATACAACACTTTTGAGTGTGTCAATCAATTAAAGGAGTGTGCAAATCACCTCTCATGATGTATACAAATACACCATATCTTTTTTGACTTATCATATCAACATATCAATTATCAAATCACACTATAACTTACACAAATACACCATATCTTTTTTGACTATCATATTGTTGGAATATGAACAAATATAAATTATATATGTCTGAGAATTATTTGAGCATAAGGGGACGCACACGTTAATATGTAGAACAATGTATTTAATATATTAATGTAATATATTATTTAGTGTTTAAACAAACGATCATTAAAAGTTTAACAAGAATAAATATTAGTCGTTAATAGTTAAAGGACTAATATGCAAAATCGATCATTTAATCAATGGTCATTAATGCATGATGGCATTTTTGTAAATAATTGAAATTAAAATTTGGCTGGAAATGTATAGATAAGGGTATAATTGGTATTAAACATAATTAAAAAGTGTAATCGTAACTGTTTCCCAATTAATGAAACAATCAATATCATTTATTTTAGGGAGTTTCAAAATAAAACAATCAATATCATTTATTACCAAAGAATGAAACAATCAATATCATTTATTTTAGGTAGTTTCAAAATAAATCGTATCATTTATTTTAGGGAGTTTCAAAAGTGTTAATCAATATATGGATATACAATCAATACAAAATCAATCATATCATTTATTTCAAGGAGAGGGGGAGATATAAAAATTATAGAGATAATACAAAAAAGAACAAATATGTTCCAAATAAAAAAAACATACATGTTTTACAAATACAACATACATGTTTCTCTCATTATAAACCATTCATGTTTCATAATTAAAAAGAACAAATATGTTCCAAAATAAAAAACATTCATGTTTTTTGATAAAACATACATGTTTCATAAAAAACATACATGTATCTCAATTAAAGTAACATACATGTTTCTTAAAAAACACCCTTTAATTGAAACCACAATTATAAAACATGTATGTAAATCGTGTTATTTATTATCAAAGAATAAATTGTATTTATTATCAGAGAATAAATCGCATCATTTATTTTAGGGAGTACAATCAATACAAAATAAATCTGGAAATACATTCAATATCATTAATTATCAAAGAATAAACGGTATCATTTATTTTAAGTAGTTTTAAAAGTGTTAATCTAAATCTGGATATGCAATCAATACAAAATATATCGTGTCATTTATTATAGGAAGTTTCAAATTTGACCAAAAATTGTGTTTATCTAAAATACCCAAAATATCCTTAGATAATAAACTGAATTAAATAAATGGAAAATAATTTATTAAATTCTGATTGGTCTAGAATAGTTCTGTAAAGTTCTGCACCTAAAATGGGTTCTCAATATAACACTTCACTATATATATATATATATATATATATATATATATATATATATATATATATATATATATATATATATATATATATATATATATATATATATATATATATATATATATAAAGTTAATTACGAATATATAAAATTTGGTAAACATCTCCAATCAAAATTATGCAAGCTAGGTGATTGAATTATTTGTATATATTTTCGAAATTGTGTATTATTCTAGTGTATTATACCATTTCCTAAATTACATTCAGTACATTCAATATTCAACATTTTCATTTACTCCATGCGTATTATTCCACCTGTATTGTGTATCCTACATTCCTAAATTACATTCAATATTCAACATTTCCATTTACTCCATGCGTATTATTCCACCGATATATTGTGTATTGTGTATCCTACATTTCTAAATTACATTCAATACTCAAGTTAGTTTATGACTTTCTCGAAATGTAATCATATCTTTTTGGCGAGTGCTCAAAATGTAATCATATCTTTTTGGCAGTATGTCTTTCTCGACGCATGCTCCAATATTTTATGACTTTCTCGGCGAGTGCTCAAAATAGTCAAATATAGTAGAGCTACAAAGTGTTAAAAGTTGAAACTTCACTTCATAATCTAAAAAATAACTAAAAACAAATGTTAGTATTACAAGTCAAATTCATTAAAAAAAGTACAAAAAAGCTGCAAAACTAAAGAATATATAAACCATAAAATAAACAAAAAAAATTATCCCAAGATTTTTCCGACAATTCATTAGCAGCTATATTTTTTTCAGCGACTCATCTGCGACAACAACCGTTTTTCCGACAGTTATATGACGGAGGAATTTTTTCCGGCACCTGTTGAAAAGAAAAAGTTTATAAAAACATAGATATACAACTAAAATGTACAAATCTATAAACAAAACCTTCAAAATATAAATAATAGTTACAGAGAGTATCACATTAAAAAATCAAAAATACCTCATATCTTAAAAAACCTCTTTTGATGGCCCGTGAGTTTTGGCGGTCTCTTTTCGTGGTGGTTGGCTAACGCGAATGGTGGTTTCAAATGGTGCTCTTTTTTTTCTAGCTAGTTTTGATTTTCCAGCAGATGTGATTTTCCGACGTAAGGTGGTGGCGGCGATTAGGGTGTGATTATTAGGCTAGAGAGATAAAGAGGAGAGGTATTGGGATAAGAGAGAGATAAGAGGATATGTGTGTGTTTTTTTGTTTTGATATGTGATGTTTCGGTGTGTGTGAGGTTTATATACGAGCAAAGATTCCTATAAGGAGTATAGATGAATGAACCAGCCATTATTACCTTTCGACCTTCCAAAAATAGGATTCAGTTTTCTACTTTTCACTTTTCAAGATTTGTATCAAAATGGGTCAACCTAGATAAATATCATTAATGATACTAATTGGTCAACCTAGATAAATATCTTTAATGATACTAATTGGAAGCTAGGCGAGTATAATTGGTTAATTACCAAAATTTTATTTCAATCACCAAAATTTTGTTTCAATCAATGACGCATACATATTAATGACAGATAGTATTGCCAGAATTGCCATTCACATACGCAAGTCTATGATTGTGAAATGATTGAACTTTCTATAATTGCTAGCCATTGAACTCTCTACCAATGACGCATACATGGATGCTAGAATTGAACTTTCTATTAATGCGTTTTATACATGGATGCCAGCCATTGAAATTTCTAACAATGGGAATTAAGTTTTCACTTTTTCGCATTTAAGAATTATGTCAAAATGCTTTATAGATAGTATAGATATTAGTATAGATGAAAGAAAAAAAATATAGTTGTTTATATAGGGTATGGAAAAAACCTTTTGGTGGTAATTTGAAAATTTGAATGAGAGTACAATCCCGCCATGAAAAAAACCTTTGGTGAAAAGGGTTGACATGCATATCATACGTTGTATCAATGAGAGTACATTCTATTTTTGTTTCAATCAATTATCTATACTAATATATGCGTTTTATAATTGGTAGAATGCATACGCATACATATTGATCAAATACTTGGCCAGCCATTGAACTTTCTAATAATGGGAATTAAGATTTCACTTTTTCACTTTCAAGATTTGTATCAAAATGCTTTATATATTAGTATAGATGTATCTTTACTGCTTTATATTAAAAAAAGTTAATTTGTGAATTCTATATATACATGATTGACATTAATAATCCATTTCAA
>BQNB010171165.1:0-13596 GCA_026074375.1 Tanacetum coccineum | reverse complement strand
AAATTTTTTATGGCACATACCGATGAAAACTAAGTATAAATAGCGTCTCATGGATAGAAGTTATATGACTAACAAAAAAACCCTACCACTAAAAAAAATTCTACCCTAAAAATGTAAGGTTCGCCCATAGATCTTTAGGAATTAAGCACCCATCTTTGGTGCTTAGATAATTTTAACCTTTAGCTTGCTCGAGTTAAGGAATGAGCCATCGCATGTGTCTAGTTCATGGATTTGATCGAGCATGTGTGGTTTTGTCGCTTTTTCTGGAGCATTGGTATCGGTTAGAATTATATGATAGTGTACCGGTAGTATATTAAATTCTACAACTTGTTTTACTGATGCATCCCGAGACCGCGATCGCATTCGTGTGATTAGGATTTGCTAAATGATAAGAGGCACTAGGATAAACCCTTGTTTTAAACATGTATTTGTATAGTTATGATGGTCACCTCGATCATATAACTACCTCCACACCCTTGCTATGCACTCATTTTTAGTGCAAGATACCCCTAGTACACCCCTCTGAGCCAATCCTTTTCGCGGTTCTCATAATTTTTCAGTAGATTTTGGATTATTAATGAAGAGCATTGTTACACCCATAATAATTGTTACACCCAAATCGCCTTAGCTTTCCTTGTATGTACTCATTTTTGGTACATTATTTTTATCACATTTGTAAACCCTAGTTAATTATTTGTTTGAGTACATGGTTCCTAAGTCAAGTCTTTTGTTAGTGTATACATTTTTGGGACGATTGGGATTCATGGTAGTTTTTATTTATAGAGAAATGTGAAAGAAGTTAAATTATTACCCCCATACGTGCTTATTAAACTCTATGTTTGTTGATCTTTCTAATTCGGGTCATTAGTTAGTTTATGTATTATATTAAAAACTCAAGTGTAGGGGTGTATCTATAAACCTCAAGTCATGTATTATTTATGTTCAAAGCAAATGGCAGGGCAAAAGTGTACGAAAAAAGTAAAAAAAATGAGAAAAAAAAGAAGAAAAAAATGTATGGGCTGCCATTTTGCTTATGTTTATGTTAATGTCAATATAGTGTCAAGAAAAGCAAAGAAAGTGTTCGATGTTGAGTTTGTATATCTTTGTCCTAGTGTGGTTGAGTCTTGGCTTAGCAACTCCTTCACATATATTCTTATAGATAGTTAACTCACCACCACCCAAATTCATCTAAATCCACCAAAATATTTCACATCTGTTTTCATTTAACTTACACCTAAACATCACAACGAGGTTTGATCATTTATCAAGCTTATGGTAATTTATATGCTATGATAGGTAATGAGTGTTAATTTTCCATTTCCCACATTGTTATAATTCATTATACACTCGAGAGAAAGAGAGAATCCAAACACTTATGTAAGGTGCTAGTATATAATTTACGTGCTTTTAATTACAAGGACTCGTTCGTTGTGCCATAAATTATCTTTATTGAGTAAGTTAAATGCCCCCGATATTGCTATTGACTAGGCAGAAAAGCTTATTTGCTTGAGGACAAGCAAATCCCAAGTGTAAGGACTAGGGGTATTTGACGAGGTGTCATTTTATACACTCTTTCGGGGTCATTTAACCCCCTAAATCATGCAAATAAGCCCAAAATACATGCTTAATCATTTCTTTTTGTGTTTTTTGCACTTGGGTGGCATTTGGAGGAAATACACATGACTTGGACTCAATTTGGGAAGAAACAGAATAAGATTGCAACTTTACATAAAGAGGCTCAAAAAATGCATACAGAGCGTGGAGACGGCGTCGCGATTTCTTACGACAACGTAAGGATGCTCAAGCGACGGCGTCAGAAGAACCTTGTAATGGTGTCTGGACTAACAGACTTAAAGAAGCCCTAGAAGATTCAGCGGGGCGACGGCGTTGCAATTTACAAGCGACGTCGTCGGGATTGATTTCTTATATATACAAATCCTAATTTTGTTTTTTAAAGGGTGGAACTTGGGAAAACTCGTAAGGTATCTTACAAGAACGACTTGTATCAGCTTTTAGGTCATTTTTAGGTTCTTAAACCCTTGTGTATCCACCAATTACTCCATGATTAATTAAAGTGAAGTTCTTTTATCCTTTAATCTTTCAATATGCCTATGTATTGTTTGATTATTTGTTCTTTACTTTCAATTAACATGTTAGGCTAAATTAATTATTATTTGCTTATGATTGCATGAAACTTAGTTTGTAAATCCTTTTACTATTGATACTTGTTGATGAGTGTGCGCGTTAGGCTCTAGAAAACTGGCTTCTTAATTGCTTGCGAAGACGTCTAGGGAAACATGATTGTGTAGAAAGGATATCATCGCAATAGTGTTTGAATGCGTGTAATGTGCTCTTAGGGGCCTTGTAATAGTCTTCATACTACCTTACTTGTGCATTGCCTTAACGGAATATTACATAGACGACGGGTTCGTGTAATTCGTTCATGAATTAGGAAATACTTACACATTACATCACAAGGGTGAAGGGCAATAGGATTAGGAGGATCAAACTAAGGAGTAGTGCGTGATTAAGTTACCACGTTTGTTTACCTGTACGAGTTTACACATAGTTAGTTTAGGTTTAATTTAGTTTATTTGTTTAGTTAGTTTAAAACAAAACCCCTTTCAAATATGAGATTTTACTTGCTTTCTTAAAAATACAAAAATAATATTCTTACAACCTTTAGACCTTAGTTACATTTTGTTCGAGCCTTCATAAACTATTCCCCTAGAGAACGATAACAACCCCCGAGTCTTGCCTATACTATACTGCAACGATTAAGTACTCTGCCTAGGGAGTTGTAAAACTTTTACGTTTACAACAACCGCATCATACTTAAACCAAGCCACTAGATTCAACAAAGCATCATTAGACTCTCCACCAAAACTCTCAATCACCAAGGCATAATATTCTTCCCAACATCCTCCAATTTTCTTTACACAATCATTCCTACCACAATCTTGAAGAATCAAGGTACATTGCTAAAGCTTTATGTCAACTTACATTGATTCCCTAACCTCTCAAAAACCCAAACCTAACTCACTAATCCCTTGATTATAAAAAGCAACTTGCATTAGCTCATGAAACACATCACACACACCCATAAAACCCTTTATTCTAGGCTTAAAGTAGCTTGTTTTGTTTTATATTAAAAACTGTTTAATATAGGCTTAAAATCATTTTTCTACGCTTATTTTAAGGGCTTATTCTAGATAACTTAGCTTATTTTAGGACTCCCCTCTCCTATTTATCTGTCCCCCATAAATTATAGCTTATCTAGTTAGCTTAAATCCCAAAAAGAAAGCAAAATAAGCCATAAGCTTATTTAGCTTCTGCAGCCCCATTAAGCTCATTTTTCTAGCTTATTTAGTTGGATTCAGCTTATGCACCTTTTATGAAAAAGACTCCCCATAAGCCCTTCTACAACTTTGCTTCTTTGGCTTTTTGATAATAAGCTAGTTGGACTTGATTTGTAATCGGGTTCTCTTTCAGGGACTGTTTGTGTAATTTCATCTTTTAAAGTTACAAGTGTTAGTCCCCCTTGTCAGTTTATAGTTTCCCCGTTAGTCCTTGTCCCTTTTCACTGTTAGTCCCTATAGTTAGCTTTAGTTAGTTTTATTTAATTTAGTTAATTAAATTAGGTTTAATTTTAATTAGTTTAATTACTTTAATTTAAACTGTAAAATTTGGCATTTTTATATACTTTAGAATTGTTAATTTTTTCTTTATTTAATTGTAATTTTCAGAATTTTTATAACTTTTTATTTTTGTTCTTTTTCTATTTCTCTTTAGTTTCTAATTAGTTATTAATCTTTAAATAATTCATAAAAAAATCTAAAAATTATAAAATAATAATTTTCTTTGTTATAAATTTTATGTTGTCATTTAGTGTTAGGGAAAATTATAAATTTAGTATAGGTTTATTTTTTATAAATTTCAGTTTTTAGACCCGTTTTACCGGTTTGAGGTGCGTTCGTTTTACCGGTTTCTTTTCGGTTTGCATTCAAAGGACCTCCGTTTTTGTTCTACCCGGTTTTCTTTTTTTTTTCAAATTAAGTTAATTAGAATTTAATTTTGATTTTTTAATTTTATTTTTCATTTATTTTAAAATTTTAGTATTTAGGTTTCCCGATACCTGATTCTGTTCCCCGTATTTAATTTAGATTTAATTTTAGGATTTCCCAATAATTAATTATGCTTCCCATAGTCTAAGTTCTATCCATATTAACTAATTTTTGTTTCCCGTAGTTTTTAAGATCCCCATTTCCTTTGCTTGTTTTCCCGTAGAATAAATTAAGTTTTTTTAATTAATTTTAGTTGTAATTTTATCAGTGTTTTCTTCATATATTCTTCATATTCAATTTCTTCATCCAACAGGATAATTTTCAATTGCAGCCTCGTTGGGACATACGACCCGGGAATATCTCTTCCGGAATCTTTTTATTATTGATTCTTCACTTGTGTTATTTTATCCTTTTGTTGAATTTGACTTTTGCCTTGGTAACGGCATTTCGGTCAGGATCTGTATTAGGGTTGCTATATAAGTGTGTACTATATCACGAATCAGACCTACACCAAAACTCTTTAAGAATTGTGCAAACAGTGCGTGGATACGGCGTCGCAAGAATAAAGCGACGCCGTCACGATCTATCTAGTGACGACGTCAGGAAATTGATGACGGCGTCAGGACGTAGCCGACTCAAATCAGACCTAGAAAAATATCTATTTGTAAGGCCCGTTCTCGACTATAACTGGACACCATCGCGACGATTTCTCTATATAGATTAATATGAATTTAGGTTTTTGAGTGTGTAACTTTGTATAATTTTTGGGAGCCGAACCCTAAGTATTTTGTCAGCTTTTAGGCCGACTTTAAGGACTCAAAAACCCTATTGTAACTGACCTTAATCTTTGTTTTAATCAAGTAAGATTATCTATCTTTAATCATTCAATATGTCTATGTGTTGTTTGATTAATCTATGTTATTGCTTCCTTTTTAACATGTTAGGCTAAACCCTCCTTTGTATTTGCTTATGATTGCATGAAAGTTGGATTTGTGATTCTTTTTACTGTGGCTTTTGGGATGAATGTGCTACGTTAGGTTTAGTAAAAACTAGGCCATATGTTATTAAATTGGATTTATCTAGGTAAAACACGAGTGTGTAGAAAGGAGACATCAGTAAGAATGTTTCATACTCCTTTCCCTTAATAGGGTTGATTCCTCTTAGTATTTCAATTAAATTTTAATTATTACTTTAGGGGCATTGTTTAATAGTTCTTTATAACTACCTTACTTGTGTGTTGCCTTTAAAGTATATTAAATAGGAGGGGTTTGTGTATTCGTTCATTGACTTAGTGAAATACTTTACAAAAATCATCACGAGTGTGACATGGAAATATGATTAGAAAGATGCATAATCTATAAGTAATGAATGATCAATCAATTACATTCTATTTTATTAATAAAGTTATCACTAGTAGTTTAGATTATATTAGATGATAATTAGTTAAACAAAACCAACTCTCAAACCTTTGTGATTTACCCATTGTTATAAAATATAAAAATACAAAAATAATATTCTTTTAATCCCGTAGATCTCGGTTAAGCTCTGTTCGAGCCTTCCCAACCTATTCCCCTAGACAACGATAATAATCCCCGAGTCTTGCCTATACTACACTATAATGATTAGGCACTCTGCCTATCCTAGGGGAGTATTAAATAATTCTTGTTGAGTCCTCCGACTACCGCTACCAAGTTCTTTGACGTCGCTGTCGCGGAAAATATCCGGTTTTTAAGAGCAATTCTAACATAATAAATAAATTGTTTTAGATTAATTCGCTGTCAGTTTCGGTCATATGATTGTATTGACTAATCTCAGGTTTCATGCAGTAATTCATACAGGAAATAACTTATATAATCGCGTGCAGGAAGTTTTTTAAAGAAAACGAAAAGAAAATTTTGCTCAGAGGCTGGAGACGGCGTCAGGATTTATCCTGACGGCGTCGTGAGCCCAGCTATAGGAAAATTTAAAATTTTTCAAGAAAAAATAGTTTGCACAACATTTAAAATTTGTAATTTTTTTATAAACCTGCATAAACCTATGATTACATCATTACTCTCATCCTATCTTTACTGCTTTCATAGTGTCAAAACCATAAAATCTCGTTGTATATATCTATCCTGCCGATTTTATGCTTGGTGTAGTTGTCTTTGTCTTTGATTACATGTTATATTTGATGAGAAGAAGCTTGGAAGTTCGTACGAAGTTTCATTAGACGATTCTTGGAGGACGATTTAACCAGTTATATTATATTTCTTCTCCATTATTGAGCAAACCAAGGGAGTACTAGTTTCTCATTTATTTTTTTTTCTTTTCTCTGTATTCGTTTCATTGGTTATCTTATATAAAACATTGGGACAAATGTCAACTTAAGTGTAGGGAGGAAAAGCTTTATAACTTTTCTTCATTTGCCATTTGCTAGTTCTTTAAAATGATGGGTAATATATCGAAACATAGCATAAACGGTAATTTTGACCAAATTTTAAAAAAATTTATGACACATACTGATGAAAACCGAGTATTAATAGCGTCTCATGGATAGGAATATATATGACGCGTACAAAAACCCTCAAAATTCTACCCCAAAAATGTGAGGTTCGCCTTTTAGATCTTTAGGAACTCGAGTATCATGTTTTAGTTACCTAAGATAGTTCTATACCTTTAGCTTATGTTTTGTTCGAGTTAAGGTTCGAATGCAGTACATATGGGGTCTGATTTGTCGTTACGAGATGATACAGTATGTCTTTGTCGCCTTTTTGGAACGTTGGTATCGGTGTTAAACTATATGAGTGTACCGACAGTATATTAAATTCTAGAAGTTGTTTTTGTGATGCATCCCGAGACCGCATAGTGAGTATTAGGATTTTATAGATAAGTGCTCTGGATTAACCCATGTTTTAACCTGTATACTGTTATTGATAGGTCACACCGATCATATAACTATCCAAACCCTTGCCATGCACTTATTTTAGTGCAGGGATACCTAATACAAACCCTCCGAGCCTATCTTATTTTATGATTTCGTAACTTTTTGGTATAAGCCAAATATTATGAAGAGCATTGTTAACCCTTAAACCAATCGTTACACCCAAATCACCTTAGCCTACCTTGTATGTACTCACCTTTAGTACATTATTGTTTTAACCCAAGTTAATTATTGAGTACACGGTTGATAAGTCCTTATCCTTGTAAATATAGAAAAAAAATTTTGGGGTACGATAGGATCTTATGGTAGTATTTTAATTTCGCGGCGAAGAATGGGGAAGAAAAGTAAGTAATACCCCTATATGTTTGTCCAATGATCTCCATGTTATTTTTAATCTCTTAATTCGGGTATTAGTTAGATTGTAAACGAGTATGTAAAAGATCAAATGTAAGGTGTATCTATAAACCCCCAATGATATATTATATGTTTTGTATGCAGAGCAAAAAGTACTACAAAAATGTATAACTAAAAAAGTGGAAAAAATGAGCGGGCGCCTTTTGCTTATGTCTATGTTTATATTAGAGTCAAGAAAAGAAAAAGAAAGCGATTTATGTAGAGTTGTGTAGAGTTTGTGAATCTTGTCCGAGTTCTTGGCTTAGTAACCCAACCAACGTTGTATTCGTATAAATAGTAGCTAACCATTTCACCCAAATTTCACCTAAAAAATCACTCCACAAATGCTATCCAATCTGTTTCCATTTCCATTTAATGTTATTTTACACTCAAACCCCACAACCCTTTAAAATTACCTCTTTAATAGTAGTGAATAATGCTTGGCACTAGCGGTGAGAGGATTTGATCTTTACCAAGCTCATGGTATATTTATATGCCATGACAGATATTTGCCGAGCCTTCATTAAGTTATGTGTTGTTAAAGACTCTATATGGGAGAAGATCACTTGTGAGCTTGAAGAACCTTACTGTAACACTCATGTTGATGAATGTATGTGTTGTCAAATACAACACATGATGGAAGAGAATATGTATGCTCTTCGCAAAGACATGTGAGAGATACATGCATCCATTAACAATGACCTTAAAATGTTAACCGCGGTTGTTGAGGACATTGCTAGGGTCTTTCTTAAAAACAATAATGAATAATGAATTGGAAAAGACAATTGATAAGGTGTTATTTTATACACTATTTCGGGGTCATTTAACCCCCTAAATCATGCAAATATGCCCAGATTATGTGCTTAATCTTTGTTTTTAGGTTTTTAGTACTTGGATGGCATTTGGAGGAAATACATGTGACTTGGGCTCATTTGGAGAAGAAACGAACAAGACTACGACTCTACACTATTTATCTTGAAGAATTATGCATATAGAGCGTGGAGACGGCGTCAGGATTTTTATGGTGACGGCATCAGGACGTAGCCGACTTAAAACCAGATCTAGAATATTCTACTTGGCGACGACGTCACGACTACAACACGATGCCGTCGCGACGCTTTTCTTATATATACAAAACCGATTTTAGGATTTTTAGTGTGTAACTTTGTATAACTTTTGGCAGACGAACCCTAATCATTCTAGCAGCTTTTAGGCCGCCTTTAAGGCCTCAAAACCCTATTGTAACTGAACTTAATCCATGTTTTAATCAAGTAATATTTTTTATCCTTAATTATTCAATATGTCTATGTATTGTTTGATTGATTTATGTTCTTGCTTTCTTTATAACATGCTAGGCTAAACCCTTATTTGTATTTACTTATAATTGTATGAAACTTAGACTGTAGATCCTTTTAATGTTGCTTCTTGTGATGGATGTACGCGTTAGGCTTTAGAAAACTAGTCATAAGATACTAAATTAGCATAGACGTCTAGGGAAACGCGAATGTGTAGAAAGGATACCATCGGTAACAGTCTTCATACTACCTTACCCCTAATATGGTTGATCCCTCTTAAGATATTTCAATTGCATTTAATATACTCTTAGGGGCCTTTTCATCTTCCGTTGGTTGAGTTTTCGTATAACAATAGTTATCATGCTAGTGTGACATGTGCTCCGTTTGAGGCATTGTATGGTAGAAAGTGTCGTTCACCAATTATGTGGGTGAGGTGTGGTGAGGTCATTGATAAGACTGAGTTAGTTGCATGAGACATACTGTGAAGATCTCGCAGATTAGGATAGACTTAAGGTCTGCAACGTGATCGCCAAAAAAGTTATGCTGATAAGAGGATGAAGCCTCTAGAGTTTAGTGTAGGTGACTACGTCTTGCTTAAAGTGTCGCCTTGGAAAGGTGTAGTACGCTTTGGGAAGAAAGGGAAGTTAGAACCTAGATTTGTTTGACCTTTTAAGATTATTGAAAAGGTAGGCCATGTGGCCTATCGGTTAGATTTGCCTGAGGAGTTGAACGGTGTTCATTACACGTTCCACGTGTCAAACCTTAAGAAGTGTTTGGCTGATCCAACACTGCAAGTGCCTTTGGATGAGATTCGAGTTGATGCTAAGTTGAATAATATGGAAGAGCCTGTGGAAATTTTGGAAAGAGAGTTTAAGAAGTTGAAGCGTAGTAGGATTTCCATCGTCAAGGTTCGGCAGAATTCGAAACGTGGCCTTGAATTCACGTGGGAACGTGAAGATCAGATGAAATTGAAGTACCCGCATTTGTTTAGTGATGTTAGTAGCTGAATTTCAGGGACAAAATTCTTTTAAGGGGGTAGAATGTAACCTTTTCCCTTTTTGTGTTATGAATATTTCATTTATAGTCCTTTGACTTTTGTTAGTTTATTTAGATTTTGCACCGTGTTGACGATGATGATTTTTATGAGAATTGTGATGAATTGTGGTTTATTGTGATTAATAATCCCTTTTGGAAGGTATTATTGTGTTATTTGTATTCCGGGTGGTTTGACCCGTGAATTTTGAGAAATACCGAAAAATGAGTCCGACACGTCCGTTAATGTCCTAATGAGTTTTGAAAGGGTTTAAAGTGTAAATATGTCGTGTGAATACTCTAGGTTAATGGAAAAATATTTTTAAGGTGAATAAAAATGCTAATTAACTTTGGGGTAAATTTTACGGTTGAGTTTTACGAGCTTTTAAGTGATTCCTACACGAAAAAAAGACCCGAGACCTCTTGGATCCTATGGCTGGTCAAATAAGTCAACAAGGGACAACATGGTATTTTTTAGCAAGTTTGTCTAACCATTGTACACTTATATTCTTCTATTAGAAACATCTCCATTCATTATCCATTTCATTTTCAAAAAAAAACACACACATAAGTATGTGTGTGTATGGTGTTCGTCTGCCACCTACCACTACAATCCACCATAAATTTTCAAGCGTTGATCGAGAACGTGATATTCCGGGTTGATACGAGTGTTTGGGTGTTCATTTAAACAACGTTTTGGTTGTCCGATTCGTGTCAAAATATACATTTTTGAAGATTTTATTATAAGTTTTCAAATTTAAATTTTGTTTGTACTTTTGGGTTTATTTTGATGCATAGATGTTAGTTGTATAAGTTGATCGTCGTGAAAATTGATTTTTGGAAACGAAATGAATAAAAATAGGGTGTTTGGTTTGTTGGATTTAAAGAGGAAAATAAGGGTTTTTGTAGTTTTGATGTTGTGGCCGTGATGGTTGAATAATATATGTTGCTAGATAGCTTATTTTTGATAGTAGCTTGTATAGCTTATTCAGCTTATTTTTAAGCTATTTCTAGGCTTATTTTGGGCTTATATGCCACACGATTTTTCCAAAATCACTAGAAAAGTGATTTTGACTATTTTTGTGTTATGGCGTATGTTTGTGGACTATTTTGAGGCTTATGGTAGTAACCAAATGCGATACGTAGCTTATTAGCTTATTTTCAAGCTTAATATACGTATTTTGGAGCTTATGAGCTCACGAACCGATAAGTTTATTTAAGCCGTGGATTAATGGGAGGGCTTATTGTGATCCGAATTATTTTTTACTTATGAGTATATGCTTATATATATAAATGGACCTTGGTTTTGGACTTGGATCGTATTTTGGACTTATAAATATCTTAATGGACCCTTGTTGTGCCTTAAAGCCCAATAAGCGATATTTAGTCGTTATGAGAGTTTTGACGGACTTTTGAAAGTAAAAATGTATTTACGAAGTGATATTGAATGATATTTTGGGAAAACGTTTTAGTAAACGTTAAAGATTGAGATTTTAGAGTTTTGTCGAAAAGTGTCGAATTTATGAAAAGTGTTGAAAATAAGGTTTGAAACCTTGAAAAACGTTGTATGAGCGTACGGGTCATGTCGAAATTTCATAAAAAGTTTATACTTAGAAATTTTCCTAAAAACATGATTTTTGATTTTAAATAATAAAATATTATTTAATTATTTTATTTATTTAATAAATTCACTAAAAGACGAAAAATGTAATTTTTCTCAAAACTTCTCTAATGTGTTTATTATGAGTAAACGTTTCATTTTCAACTCTAATATGATTATTTTCACGATGACTAAGGTTACCGAATGGACTTACCGAGATATATTTATAATTATTAATTATAAATATTTACGTAAATTACTTATCTATTTTCTTTAAATAGTATAAGTATGTATTATTGAGTAATGGGATTGATATGATTGTTGGGTTATGTCGTCAACCATCACACCACTAAATTGTTATGAGTAATTGTACAACGCGTCTAAACTCTATGCATCAAACGTGAAGATTGTTTTGGAAATGGATGATTAAATTGGGACATTAACTGGACTAGGTCGTGTGCGGGCGTCGTTGCATTTGCTTGTGTGATTGAGATTTGGTTGCTAAAGACTTGCTTGAGGTGAGTTCTCGTAGCCCCACTTTTTACTGTTTTTCCGTTGGGGAAAAATGATACTCAAATGTGTTTTGAAATGTTTTGAATTGATCTGTGCGAAATGTGGTTTTGTTTTTGGGACAAGATATGTGCTTATGACTGCTATGTGAATATTATTGTGAAGCAAATTGTTTGGTTGGATCCGGAGGGTACGCCTGACCTGTGTTTGTAAATATTGGGAACGGATGGGTATGCCTACCCAGTATTTATGTGATTATTAGAGCGGATGGGTACGCCTCCCTGGTTTGGTGTGTCCTTGACCTAATTTTAGTGCCTCCAGCTGGTAGGTAACCCTTTAGATGCGTAAGTACATATGGTTTTATTGATTAGCGGTGACCTAAAGATTGTTTGCTATATTCACAGTCATATAACACATTGTCCACTGTGGAAACAAGACAGCTTTTGGGTTTAAGGTCAAACCTACGAGCTCACCAACATTATTGTTGACGTTTTCGAGTATCATTTTCAGGTGAAGTGAAAGAAGAATAGTTTGGTGATGTGTGATAGCAGACTTAGAAGTATCCCGAGTGGAATTTCATGTGAAGTCTTGCTTGTTTAGTTTATTTGGCTTTAGTATTCGGAAGTTTTGGTTTAAGTTGGATTATGGACCCCTATGAGGGCATTTGAATAATTGTAAGAGATTATGGATTTTAGTTGCGATTTGGGACATCACTCGAGGTTGTTCGAGGTTGATGGTCTTCATAGCACTTGAAGTTTTTGCAATGTAGTTTTCTCTATTTTGTATCTTGTGTTATGATTGATCATTATGTTGCATTCCCGAGTTTCCGCCATTGTCGGGGTGTGACAAAGACAAAACAAAGCATGATCAAAAATAATTCAAACATATAAAAACAAATGAATAAGAATTAAAACACACAAGATACTCCTAAAATGCATTAAATTAAAAGGATTGGGTTCCCCTACACTTGAGTTCAGGTGCGGGTGATAGTAACGGGACACACTATTATTGTGAGAAGGGGCCACATGCTGCAAAATTGGTTATTGATTTATATGCTCCAAATGGTGTGTTTCTTTAATTCTAATCTTCTCTACTTCTTTTTGCCTAACGGGTGAATTAAGTCCTCTTCCAAGAAAAGAAACTTCCTTAGATCCTAATTGTTAATCATTTTCTATCATCTCCATATTTGAAAAATCAACACCTAGGGATCCACTATGTCCTAATAAACATGGTTTAAATCCACAATGTTTCTTAGGGTCATCTATACATGGGTGATAATAGCAATACATATTCATAGGGTGGAAAGACGCCAAGTGAGGTGAAGGTGGTGTATGAGTGGTCAAGAGATCTACTACCTTCATTCTAAAACTATCCAGACTAAGTGGTTTGATGGGTGGTTCGGGGCCTCTTTCGTCTCCTAGATTTACATTTAAGGATGAATAATTACGTAATAGTTGTGGTTGAGGTTTCAGTTCATCAAAACTAGGAATTTCCCTAGAACTAAGAGGAATGTCATGATTACAAGTATTCAAGCCTAAATCCTCTAGCGGTGTTTCGTCTAAAGGTTCTACCTCTATCGGGATTCCTATAGTCTCTTCTACTTCTTCCGGGTAAGTCATGGGTGGTGTGTATACCTCAAATGATAGGAGGACTTATGGGGAACTTTGTGGGCTCGGATTTTCCACCTTATCCCATGCTATACCCCTATGCATCTTGACCCAAACCTTCTCATTTCCAAACAATATTTTTGCTTGAGCGTTTAAATTTGCTAATTCTTGT
>BQNB010171164.1:0-12212 GCA_026074375.1 Tanacetum coccineum | reverse complement strand
ACAACAAAAAAACCACGAAATCCACCCGAGGCTCTGATACCAATTGTAGGAACCGATTTAATGCTTCACTTCATAACACGAACCACGAATCAAGAAACTAGAGAGAGAGAGAGAGTCGAAAATTGAGAGAGAGATGAGAGAGAGTTGAGAGAGAAAAGAGAAAAAAAGATATTAGATTTTTGAGAATTAGATTAGATATTTTCTTAAAAGAAAAATATCTATATATATTTAGATATTTAGAAAATATCTAAATATATATATACCCCTACACATTTAATGTGACGTGCGGGATATATAACTAGGACCCGGACTCGGGTTTTGTTTGGGATTAAACCCAAAACATATACAATATTAGATTATCTATCGAGCCTGATTCCCGATATTATCTTATTACAACGTTAACTAATTAAAGACCGAAGCTCCATCGTAGAGTGACCGAGCTTCCTTGTTCGACTCAATAAATTGAGGCTAACAATTTTAAAAAAAAACGCGGGTAAAGTTATGATCACCCGGTCGTTTTCCCCTCAATGAATAGTTTGGGGGGTTGGGAAATTTGAAACCACGTTTTAAGTTCGGATCCTGATTTGAATGAGGCAAAGAAATTTGGTTTGGAAAGATATGAAAATACAATTAAATTGAACAATTAAACAAATACGGAAATGCAACTATAAAGCAAATTGACTAAGATTTTACCCTAAAAATGTAAACTAAAATTTTACTAAATTAAGAAAAGTGAAGAAAATTATTAAAATAAAAGCCCTAATTTTAGGATCTTTTTATAAAAGTTTAATTATAACTAATTTACAAACTTTAAACCAAAATACAAATTAAAATTAAATAAACTTAATTAAAAACTTAACTAACTGGAGGGACAACTGAAAAACAATTATAACTCGAAAAATTACACTTGTACCTAACCCAGAGACTCTACTCCCGACAGACAAACTAAGTCAATAAGCATTCGAAATTTTAAAGAGCTTAAAAATGAAAAACTCAAAGAAGCAAACAAGTAAAGGAAGCCAGGGGAACAAGATTAATAAGAGGCTATTTGGGCTGAAACACACAAATATCCTCCAAGAGCTTAACCATAAGCTGTATCAGAAAGGAGGCTTTAAAAAATTTTTCCCTTGGTTTTAGAAAATAAAGCATATACAAAACTCAAAAAACTAGATCAAAATGAAAATAGGATAGAAGTTCTAAAGAGCATGATATGCATATCTATAAATGAAAGAAACTAAAGCCTTAAACTACTTTTATGCTACTGAAATTGATCATGAAGATAAGCAAACTCAGGAATTAAGCATAGTAACAACAAATCCAAGTAAGCGAAAAATCTTAATAAGCAAAACTAAACTAGAGACTCTAAAACTTAAGACTACCAAACTACTTATAATCCATCTAATAAGCTATACAAATTCTAGACTTAAAAGCTGAATTAACAATTTTTTTAGACTTTACTTAATTTTCCTACTATTTTGAGTTTCCAGGTTTTTAGACTTTGACATCTAAATTAAACTAAGTAAATAAGCTAAGAAATTGCAAATTAAGCTTAAACCGTATTAAGCAATATTAATAACACTTAGATCCTACTAGAATTTAATAAGCTACTCTTAAAATTACTGTTCTAAAAATTTAAGCTAAGAACACACAGCAGTACTAAACTCTGAGGGTTATTACTGCTAGTATAAAAGTTCAGCAATACTTTCACCTTGAAAGTACTGCTGATGCAATTTTGACTCTTGAAAACAAAATAAGCAATGAAATAAGCTAAATTATGAAAACTAAAACTTAATTCTTAATAAGCTAAAACTAAACTTAATCCTACTGAAATTAAAGCTAACAGTACTAACTTATGGTTAGTACTGGTAGTGTAAAGATTCAGCAGTACTAACTTATGGTTAGTACTGGTAGTGTAAATTTAGATTGCACTTAACCAAACACCCCTTTTAGACTATGACAGATTTGAGAAAAGCTTTTTAAGAGAAATTTAATGAACAAGAACTAAATACCAGATAAAAATTAGCTTAAGACAAACTTAACAATCATGATTAAACAACTAAATAAGCAAAATTCTAAGATCTTAACTAATTAAACTAATGTTTTTGGATTTTATGAGTATTTATGACAGAAATTAATAACTAATGATCTATAACTATTTAAGCAAAAACATATAAGGACAAACAACTAATAAGCAATATAAGAGATATTTAAACACTTATAAGCAAATAAGCAATATTAAACATATAAGCAATAACTAAGCAATCAAACTGAAATTAGAGAAAAATGAAAAGAGAAACTTACTTAATCCTTTAGCTAAACAAAAGGAACCAATAAAGGCAGCTACAAGCTCTCTAGCTTATGAATAAGCTAGAGTATAAGTCCTTGGGATCTCTTCCAAGTTAAGATCCCCTTCCAAAAGCTCAAATTCAATAAGATCCATGTAAGATTAAACTGATTAAAGGTTTAAGTAAGATTAATACTGAATTTAAATAGCTCTATTTCAGCTTATAGACTCCAAAGAGCTTAAATGAGCTATTTATCTTATTGAGACATATGGCTTATTATAGAGAGCTTAAAGTTTGAAAAAAAAAGAGCTTAGTAAATGAGACTAAAATAACTAAAAACTGAATTCATTAATAAGAAAACTGATTGACACAAACTTGAAAAAAGGAAAATTACATTTAAGGAAAAAAAACGAATTTAAGCTACTAAAAATTACATAAAAACTAGATATCAAAAGACTACTCCTCGTGTGTGTGAGAATGAGGCCTATTTATAAGTGCCACAACTGAAGACTTCTAGCCCTCTTTTATCTCTTGCTCTCCAAACTTTTAATCTCAACCAATCATTTCTTCAATCATTTGATCATCAATTGTAGTCGTTGGATTGATTTGTGGACACCTGAGGATTGCCTTGCCGGAGGCTTGGCCATTCATTGATGTGACTTTTGTAGTTATTTTGTGATGTGTTTAGCACAAAAACCCATCTACAATTTGTGCTTCTGCATTGATTACGAGGCCTTTGAGCTTGAGCTAGGATAATACTTCCCCCTTGATTAGACTAAATTTGTCCTTAGCAATTTTGTGCTTGAGTTTCCTTTAATTGACCAACGCACCCTTTAATTTCTATTTGCCCCTTGTTTTACCATGGGGTGAAAATGTGGAAGATGATGAATAGTAAATGTGCTTCCCGCCTATTTTTGGGACAGTTAAAACTGTTGAAATGTGCTTCCCGCCTATTTTTGGGACAGTTAAAACTGTTGATCTTTGGAGAGTTTGCACTTTTGGTCCTTCTCTTTCTTTTCTCTCTCTCAAGTTATAAATAACTTTTAGAAATTGCAAGATTGGTCCTTGTGGTATCATAAAAGGAAAGGGCTAAGGATTGGCTTGATATTTTTGGCTTCGGCTTTGTACTCTTCTGATTCGCGTGTCCGTGCTTGCTCATTTTTGATTGTTTTCTTGTCATTTTTGACTCATCCATACATGCACACACAAAATACAAATACAAGCATATGTTTGCCATTTCTTGGTCTGTTTTGGGTTTATTTGGGTTACTTTAGGTATAAATGGATATGTGTATTTTACACTTATCACACACCTTTTGTATTTTCTCAAGATTGTATCAATGCTTTCGAAACCCTTAAGAAGAAAGCATACCGTAAGCGCCGATCCATTAGTTTTTGTCCGGATTGAACCTACCTTTAAATTAATGTTTGATGCGACCGATTTTGCGATTGGGGTGCGTTCTTGGACAAAGTAAGACGAAAGCCTTTTCATCCAATTCATTATGCTAGTAAGACGATGACCGAAGCTCAAATTCATTACACTACAACGGAGAAGAGATCACCGAAGAGTGTAAAATGCTTTTGAAAATTTCATCAGCCAATCTTGTCTTATCTAAAAGCATTGTTTTATACCGCCACAAATCCATGAATCCGCTTTGAAATACCTCATGAATAAACAAGATGCCACACCCAAGGTTGCTCGATGGGTGTACTTTTTACAAGAGTTCGATATCATCATTCGTGCCAAAAAGGGAAGTGAAAAATCTACTGCCGATCATTTGTCAGACTCAGAATTCCTACAAAGATGTTTGTGGAAAACAAAGAACAGTTACGAATAGTTTCCTTTAGAAACTCTTGGAGTTAAAATAAACGGAAGTCCCCATGGTTTGCCGATTTTGCAAACTACAACTAAACCATGTCGGGGAATTTTATCATAAAAGGAATGTCAACTCAACAAAAGAGGAAATTTTTCAAAGACATAAAACATTATTTCTGGGATGATCCCTACCTCTTTCGTATATGTGCGGATCAAATCATTCGTAGGTGTTTACATGGACACGAAGCTCTTGAAATCCTCAAGGCTTGTCATGAAGGACCCACCGGGGGCCATCATAGTGTCAATCTCACCGCTCAAAAAGTATTTGATGCAGGTTTCTTTTGGCCACTATATATCGAGATGCTCATTTTCGATGATCAAAACTTGTGGATACTCCAAGACAAGGTAAAATCTCTCAACGAGATTAAATGCTCTCAAAACCGCTATCCAAAGTATGTGACAAATCTTCGACATAGAGGTATTAGATTTCTATGGGACCTTTTCCGTCATCCGAAAGGGAATTAAGTATATCCTTGGTAGCAGCGACACTCCTTTCGAAATGGGTGGTTGAAGCGAAGGCGCTCCCACAACCGATGCTCGTAGTAGTTTGTGAAATTTTAAAGTCTCTTTTTTGCCCGACTTGGAACATCCGCGAGCTATAATATAGCGATCGTAGGTACCACTACCTTTGTAATGATCAATTTCTTAAAGTTGATGTCTAAATATGGAGTCACACATCAATTAGCTACCGCTTACCAACCTCAAAACGAGTGGTCACGTTTAGGTTCAAACTCATGGTCTTAAACGTAAATTCTAGAAAGACGTAGGCAGAAAACCGTGCCCTCAATGGTCTGACAAGCTTGAAAACGATGCTTTGTGGCATTCTGAACCGCATTTAAAAGCACCGAGCGATGCACCCCCTAATAAGCACTTTTATGGAAAGTCAGTGTCATTTACCGTATCGAATTGTGAACACAAAACCGTATGGGACTTAAACACGTAAATTTGATCTTAAAACCGTAAACCGCAGTTGGGATCATCGGAAGCTGCAACTAAATGAACTTAACGAGCTTCGAGATCAAGCTTATGAGAATTCATTAATTTACAAGGAGAGGACGAAGAAGCTTCACGACTCAAAGATCAAGAATCGAATCTTCAATGTTGGTGATCAATTTGTAACTACTCAACGCCCGTTTGAAAAGATATTCCACCCGACCAAGCTGTAAAACTCGTTGGCCGTGACCTTTCACTATGCTTCAAGTTTTTCCTTACGGAACAGTGAATTATCTCAACCCCGATGGTGTGTCCGATTTCAAAGTAAATGGTCACCGTGTGAAACATTACTTCGGAGGGGACATATCACCCAAGGTAGTCCCGGATCTCCACACTCTCCCTAAGGACAATTAAATTTAGGGATCGAGTCAAGCTTGTGACTCGGTGACCAAAAATAAGCCGCTTCGTAGGAGTTCACCCCATGCTTATCCATTTTCTTTTTATTTTCTTAAATAATGTGTTGTGGTGTGTTGTGGCTATCCTCTTTCGGTTTCTTGTTGTTTGTTGTTTGTTGTGATTTTTGTAGGATTGACCCAACAATTTTTGAAGCCTCTCGTGTCTGGTGTTGTATCTCGTTTCACTCGAACTTCTCGTCCTTTGTTTGAAATTAGTTTGGGGAGATTCGATATCCTTTCATCTTACTGATTCACGTTTATCTTTGCATACTTTATAAACGGCTTAGATTTATGTAGAGACCTGACTTTAAACATTGAGGACAATGTTTTGTTTTAGTTTGGGGAGGGAATCTATCGATTTGATGTTGCTTGCTTATTGTTTTGTACTCACGTACCCATTTTTCCACAAAATAGCAAAAAATTTAAAATTTTAAGATCTTATTTGTAGAAAAAAAAAAAATAATAAAATAAAAATAAAACAAAAATTCTAAGTGTTAAGACACGAATGTAGGTTTTCTGTTGGTGAAAATAAGAAGTAATTTTTGACCCGATCGTGCGTGTAGAGTTCTAGCTTTCTCCCTTAACAATTAACGATGATAGTTTGTGCTAGTCTCATGTAGACTTTAAATATGCTAGACTTGAAATCATTAGTAAATTAAGACTTGTGCTAATCTCATGTAGATTTTAAATATGCCGAGTTGGATTTTATATAGGCTAAGTATTTGCGAATCTCTTTATTAGAGGTTTTAAATTGCAAAGAATAAGAAATGATAGTGTTAATTACGAATTAGGATGCTAAACAAGGTTTATTTGGAAAACTTAAAGGCTTATAAGAATAACTTGTGGTTTTTCTTCCCCGAAGTTCTTAAAATGATTTAATTAACGTGGCGCTTTAAATTTTTATACAATTTAGAGTTTACTCTAAAAGTCTAAATCAACATATTTAGAAAAAGCCTTTATCGATGATAATAGCTAATCATTTGTAAATAAAATTTTTAAGTTCCAGTTTATAACTTTTGTTTTCTAAACGAAATTTTTCTATTTGCAAAAAATAATGTGTTGAATTAATTATATTAAAAAAATATATATATATTTTGTAGTTGGTGAATAAAAAGGATGCAAGTTATAAATCCTTAGTGTTAATAATTAATATACAAACTCCATCGCAATAAAGTACATGGCACTTGTCGGTTCAACTCCCCATGTGACATCGAAAGAAAGGATGGAGGATGATATCAGGGTTGGTATCATAAAAAGTACACGAGCTCCTGTCAGGAGGCATGGCCGATGTGTCGTCGAAAGATAAGTGATACCGATCCTAGCTTAATAATGTAAAAATAATAATAATGGTTGCAAGATTAGAAATAAATAGTATATAGTTTAAGGCTTCTGCAAAACCAATGTATTCTTTTGAACTAAGGGTTTGCAAAAGTCTACAAGGTTTTCATCGAAGTTCATGCGTACTCGATTATTATTCTCCCGGATGGGTTCAAAAGCCTTTGCATTACCCGATGACTGTGGGATGCCTAAAGAAGAAAGAGATTTCATGGGGCAATGAACTCAACGATGTCCTTAGCTAAGGAGGTTTTGTTTGCTTTGAGTGTGACCTTACTAAGTGATTAACATATTAGCCCAAAAGGCCATGGTGTAAAGCTTGGTTGGCATTTCAACTATCTAAATATGTGATTATAATGGTTTTAAATTAAGTTTAACACACACACTAAATATATGTTAAAGGTCGGAAGAGAAATTCACAAGTTGTAATTATAAGTAATCTTAGTATCTTAGCTCGTACTTAACGGTGATCTTATTTTTAAACTTAGCATGGGAAAGGTGAAAAATCAGGAATGAGGAATTTATCTTTTAAGACACTTAATTGTGCTTTTTGTTCTATGATCCTTAAAGTTACCAATGAGGTAATGAAAACAATACATTATGTCAACACAAGAATAAGTTGTAGTTAGGTAGTTAATTATTAAGAAAAATCAAAATAAAAAATAAAAATCTTTGAAATATGGGATTCTGGTGGTTATAACTTGTGATCTCTAACTCTCTCAACAAAAAACTTTGCTACATTATCAAAGTGTTTTGAGTTTGGTAAGTTTTTGAGATATATTTTGGTTATAAGGCAATGTAATAGTGCATGAGGACACGCAAACCGTATTATTTTGGGAATTTGAATACGTGTAAAATACACATATCCTTAACACCAAAAAATGACCCTAAATGACCCATAACAGACTCAAAATGGGCAAAAGATATGCTGTTTTTTTTGGTGTTTTTGGTGCAGGTACGGATATACAAAAATCACAAGAAATCCCGTCCAAAAACGGCAAACACGGACACGAGGAACGGAAGAGCACAAAAGAAGCCAGAGATGCAAAGCCAAAAGCAGGAAAAGTCAAAAAGTCAAAGTTGTGGTCAACTCTTGGTCAATTCTCAGTCAATAAAAGTCAACCATAAAAAGACAAAAACCTACAATTACCATTTGAGTCCCTCAAGTTTCCAAAGTTACACAAAAGGTCCCTTAAACCTTAAATGGGCCTTAAACCCTTAAAAACCATACCCGGATCAAAAGCCCACAACAAAGCCCAAACCCTAGCCCAACTCCCCTTTTATAAAACCACAAGGACTAATGTTGCCATTTTCCAAAGACCTTTTACCCTACACTTTTATAAACCAAACACAAGGACCAAGTTTGCCATTTTCCCAAAGTTTAAAATGAATTACTCCATTTCAGTTATAAAAAGGGCGCGAAGACTTTTACTATTCATCGTCCCCTACCTCATTTACCCATGGTCAAATCATAGGGCTTTTCTTAATTGAGGGTCAAGGACGACAATTCAAGTGATCAACAGCAAAATGGCAGGGTTAATTATGTCAAATCAAGCACTTTCATTGGCTCCATGGACTCAAAGAAGCACAAGAGAAGCGGGGTTTTGCACTAATAGCTCTCACAAAAGAAGCACATATGTCTCTATCATGGATTGCCAAGCTGGCAATCTGTGTGAGTTCATTTGTGATCCAAGGGCTACTATTGACTCTCAAATGATTGATGGAATGATTGGCTGAGATTGAAAGGAGCGTGGGTAGCAAGCAAGGTCTGGAAGCTTCACCAAGAGGCTATAAAAAGGCTCACTCTCACACACACCGAAATTATTCTTCTTTTCCTAGTCTAGTTTTAGATAATTTAGTGAATTTTAGCTTAATTTAGCTTAATGTAATTGTCCATTTCCGTTTTCAAGTATTGTACCTAAATTTCACTTAATGTAATCAAATTTAGTTAATGAAAAAGTTTCCTTCTCTTTTTAGCTTCTATTCTCAAGTTAATGTTTCATAAGCTCACAATAAGCTCATTTTAGCTCCTCCAAGTCTATAAGCTTGGATTTGAGCTTATAAAAGTTTTAATCTACTTTAAACTTTAAAATCAGCTAATTACTTTGCTATTGGATTAAATGCTTATGGAAGGAGAGCCAAAAAGGGAAGGGCTCTTAAGGACTATTACTGGCTTATTTCTAATAAGCCAGAGCTGTTGAATAAGCTTTAAAGAGCCTAATAGCTTCTGTTAAGCTGAAGCATCCTGTAAGTTTTCTATTTACTTCCTTGTCCTTTAATTTTAGCTTAAATATTGCTTATTAGTGTAGATTTGTTTAATAGCTTAATCATTTTGGCTTAATAGTGCTTTATTTACCATATTCCTAAGCTTATTAAATGTGTTTGTTTACTATATTTAGCTAATGTTTTAGAATTTGTAGAATTTCATCAATTTGCCCATAAAAACCATAAAATCAAAAACTAAATAAGCTAGTTGTAGATCTTAAAACTTAGCTTAATCAGATGTTGATATTATCTTATTCAGTGTAATATAAGCTTTATGATATCGGTATTTAGGACCTTATTCATAGATTATCATTTAGTTGCTTAATCAAAATGTCAGTAGTAGTGTTAAGGAGTGTTTTGGCATAAGGCTTATATGACCATCAAAAGTCCAATTGACATGTGAACTTGTTTGAGTTAGTTGATTATCATTTAAACTCAATAGATAAAAGAATTTTCAGAAGTTAGTTTTCATTTTTAGAAGAAGTTATAGCTTATTAGCATCATCTCGCACCAGGGTGAATTTTCATAGTAATTTCACTAGTGAAATTTTTAAAAAAAATAAAAAAAAAAAAAAATTTTTAAAAATAAAAAAAAAAAAAAAAAAAAAATATTTTAAAAAAACCAAAACCATACAAAGCTGGTTTCCATGCTTGTTTTGAGTTGCAACCCAACTCAAAAAGAGTGTGAAGAGTGTAGGTTTAAAACCACACTAAGGTTTACCCTGCACATTTGGTTGGCGTTTTGCCATTGCACAGCAGTACTAACAAGTCTTAGTAACTGTTGAACTTTTAGTCTCATTTTAATTTCGTAAATCTAGGATTTAGGTTCTTAAATTTAGTACCTAAAGTTTTATCATAGTTTAATATAGATTAAGTCTTATTTAATATTTTATAGCTTAATTGATTAGGGGCATTTAGCTTTAAAGTTTTCATAAAATCTAAAAAATCCAAAAACAGTAGGAATAGATTTAGCACCTTAGTTTTAAAATTTTACATTGTAGTATCTTATTTTCTTGTCTAAATTCATAGCTTATGAGTAGATAGATAAAATTCATAGAACCCATGACCTCTCTCTCACAAGCCCAACGTGTTAACCATTTGCTTCAAAAGCTCATCCAGTAACTTTCCCCCCAATTAATACTTATAGTCATTTTCCTCTTAAGCTTTTTATTATAAGCCGTAGCTTATAAAAGCTTTTTCTTGGCTTATTTGTTAAGCTGTGAGTTTTCTTTTATTTTTCCTTTGATCTTTGTTGCTTTTTAGATTTATACTGAATTTTTGATAATTTTTCATTAAGTATTTTAATTTTTATCATTTTTCTTAAGTTTTAACTTTCAAAAATACATAAAAAATAGAAAAAAGTTTTATAAAAATACAAAAAAATAGTTTTTAGCATTAGATTAAATACTTTTAGGTTTACATCCAGTAAAATCATTTTTACACCTTTTAGATTTTAATTTTCATTTTTGAGCCTTTAATTTTAAGTTTAAAAATAGGATTTTAATTTTAAAAATATTTTCCCTGAGTTATTTATGTTGTATTTTAGACTTTTCTAAGCTTAAAAATTATTTTTCCCAATTTTTAGGACTTTATTTGCTATTTTTAGGATTTAATTAGATTAAATTAGTTTTTAATTCATAATAAATTCAAAAATAATCAAAAAAAAATGTTTTTCTTTTTCTAAAATTTTCTTTTGTCCTATCTTAAGTTTAGAAATTTAGTTTACATTTTAGGAGTTAAATTTAGTTTACTTGCTTATTAGTCGCGTTTTATTTGTTTCCCGTTAATTGTTAAGTGCTTTAATTATTTTTTTTATTGCTTGATTTTAATTAGTAGTTATAGAAAACCCAATCAATCTTCGAACCCATTCAAATCAATATTCAATATCAAGCGAGGTTTTAATTTCTCAAATCGTTGGGAAAACGACCCGGGAAATCATACTTTCCGGTAAACATACGTATATTATATATTATATATATATATTTTAAAGAGTGAATTTTCCTTAGAGAATTTTCTTAATTGCTCTTGTAATAATATTATATATTAGTGTATATTATAAAGCGTATCAATGTCATTTTATCAAAGTTATTACTATAGGGGTCTATTATGTCACTTTCCAAAGTACAAGGTTTAGTTTGTATATCTTTTAAACTTGAAGGACCAAACTCGTAAAAGTGAAAACCCCAAGGGTATATTTTGCCACTTTTCAAACTCAAGGGTCTAAAATGTAACATTTTGAAAAAGTATAAAAACATGTTTAAAACCTTACAAGACATAACTTTAATTAACGCTTCTCGTGCTTAACATTTCCAGATATTGATCAAAACACTTAAAACCGATTATATCATATCACAATACTAGGGAGCTTCATATTAAGGGGTTTCATCTTGGTATTACGTTCTGACTGAGTTGTTGGTTTTACGATTTAAAGTGCCCTAACTCCTCAAACGTTTACTGAATGACTTCTGAATTATGATGACCCGAACGGTGATACAATAATTCTAAACTTTCCAATTAAACTCATAACAATATTAGACTCTCTGAACCAAAGTTCTAGAGTACAATCTTCCTAAGACTCAACATATTTACTCAGGTTGCGTGACGTGGCTGTTTACTATCATTTTGCTATATCAACCTTCCCCGTTAAGATTGTGATAAGGTCGTCAGCTTTCATTTTGGAATATTTATTACATCTACACAACTCGGCATGCATGTCACCCATCTCTCGCCTCATGTCTCTCATCACACGAAGAGTCTCTACTATCTGTGCCTGCCGCCTACGGTCAGTCTCTCGAAGCTCTGTCATCCCAACATGTTGCATTTGGGAGCGAGTCTCATGTACTTGGTGCTGTGTCTAAATAAGAGTACCCTGCAACTGTAGCTGTGCCTGATGTGCATGGAGCTGGGACTCGTGTGCATATACCTGCTCATGGTGGGTTTGAAGCTCATAATGGGTCGCCTAACTCAATCCTATCGCATGAACCCAAGCCTCTCAGGAAACATAAGCCTCCTCCTCTACAATCAGTATTGTCTCTTGATGAGCTATCCTATCCTCCATAAGCAAG
>BQNB010171163.1:0-11018 GCA_026074375.1 Tanacetum coccineum | reverse complement strand
TTCACTTTCCTTATCTCTTTTCTATCTTTGTTTGCTTATTGGTATAGCTTATTGTTGTGAAATGGATTAAGCTTTTGGGATAACAAGTTCCATCTACCTTCAGTTTCCTTTTGAAGATCCATTTGTAACCAAGAGGTTTGTACCCTGGAGGTAGATCAGCCAACACCCAAGTATTGTTTCCCATAATGGAATCCATATCATCATTAATTGCTTCTTTCCCAAAAGCAACATCCTAAGACTTCATTGCTTCATCAGATATTTTGGGGTCATCCTCAACATTAAAGCAATAGAGTGTTGGTCAGAGAACTCATCCCTTTTTTCCTTCAATTAAGTATAACTGAAATTATAGTCCAAAGTTCTTTGAAGTCTTATTCCTTTTGCTTTTTCTAAGCTCATGTTTAGGTTATTGAACCACAACCTCTATAGTGACCTTTTTAGGGACCACTGAACCACCAATGTCTTTAGTTCCATTTATCAGTAACTTTTGACTTGGTCTAGGTGTAACACCCCCATCCAACGGACATTGGATTGCGCAATGAAATTTAGCAATTGGGCGTTACTAAATAGTACCATTTACCAAGATAATAGAAAATGACCCAAATGAGACGTTTAACAAACATGTGTTCCATTATTAATCAGAGTAAAACGCGTTTAGGTCCCTACAGAATCGCAACCACAACCATTACAACATTTGAAAAACTATTGTTTCAAATTAAAGACATTATTTTAGGGCAACTTAAGACAATGTTTTTGAAAGACAAGGAACACACAAGTAGTCTTTCACCAAATCCATCACACGCACGACACCTCTATGCTATCGTTGCCTTCATCCTTGGTTACCAGGGATAAAACATGTTTAAAACGTCAACAACAATGTTGAGTGAAATTCATAGAGTTTAAATTAATTAATAAGTAATAATCATTGAACACAGAATTAGTTCTCGGGAAAACAAAGCAACGAATGCAATGTATAACAACTTCTTTTCTTTTAAGCAATAAGCTCATGACACCGAACGTTAACAATACATATGCAATTTCATATGTTAATGTGCCCCAAACAAGGTATTATTGTCACATACCTACTACTTTCTAAATACAAAATGTCAGTTTAACAGGGTGGTCACAAAGATTCAAACACCGGACAGGGTTGTCAAACCCAATAGATCTAATTAATGCATTAGCATTCACCTTTCAAGGCGATTAACAGTTCATGAAATAAGGGACTTCAACAATAGCTACTTATGCGGAAACAATCTCGTAATCGGGTCCAGCATACCATAAAATCTTATGTGTTCGATTTTATAAAACAAACATGTATCCCCCTCACGGGTTTAAAAACAATCTAAAGATTTAAATGCGAGGCTATGAACTCACCTTAAGCAAAAGATCCAATTCAATCAAATCGACAAGCGCAAATAGCTTCACATCTTAACCGCGACCTATATAATACATATATAGCGGTATGTGACAAAAAAGTAAAATAATTCATATATTACATACTTGCATCTAGGGCTGAGCATACGGACCGTTTGACCAGACCGAACCGGAAAAACGGACCGAACCGGACCGACCGGACCGGACCGAACGTATTTCGGTCCGGTCCTCGGTCTGGCGTTTTGGACCAATTCGGTTTTCGGTCCAGTCCGATCTGGTCGGTCTTACCAAAAACCCAAGGATTATGCCCTGTAGGACCGGACCAAAATACCAAACCGGACCGGACCGTACTATTTTGGTCTGGTCCTCGGTCCGGCATTTTACACCAATTCGATCTCGGTCCGGTCCGGTCCGGTCTTGGCCGGTCCGGTCCGGTCTTAGACCGATGCTCACCCCTACTTGCATCTATATATTACTATTACGTACATACAATTATACACCATAATCTCCAAGTGCGACACAAAACATTTCACTTCGACGCACTAACAATATTACAATATTTTTCATAAAGTTTCTATTTTTAGAAAGTTACCGAAAGTAAGAATAATATAATCCGAACTTTATATTTAGTTATCAATTAACTAACATTACGAACCCTTTGCTCATTATATACTATATTCAAAAGTTTACGCAAGTTTGACTTTTAAAAGTCAATCTTCGTAGTTGACTTTTTACACCAAAAATGACTAAACTTGACTCGGCCGTAAAACGTTCATTATTTAGAGTTACGTAACGATCCACCTAGCGAAACGTAGCTAAAGGCGAACACTATCACTCGACATTATCAAAAATAACTTTCAAAAATTTCTCGACTCGCTACGGGTAAGTCAAACTTTCTGGACAAACTTGGTCAACCCAAAACTTATTAAAATGACATTTTTGACATAATCCGACTATCAAAACATGCTTAACTATCCTATATAAATATACCAAAACCATCAAACTTTGGTCAATAACTAAACACACTTTCAATAATGTTGGGATCTCAGATTTGATGATTACAAAACTACATATGCACAAATGAAGAAAGATGAAACAATAAGGACTTAATGTAATAAATTAAGTAGCTTTTCTATGTATCTAGGTTTTTCTTGTAAACCCTCTATATAAATGGTCATAGGCGTAAGGGGGGGGGGGGGGGGGGGGGGGGGGGGGGGGGGGGGGTGGTTTATAGCATCCATTATAGTTAAATCTCTCCGATGAGAGTCTAATAGTTAGTTAGTTTATGTATTAGTTAGTTTAGCCCCAAGGATCATTTGATCTTGGGGCAGTAAATTTATAATAGTAAAACCTTGTTTGATAACTTATTGTTCTTTATTATTCCGCTGCGTATATAAGTTATCTGTAAAACTAATCCTAGATGGGCTAATCGATTCTCAAAATGTGGTATCAGAGCCTCGTGGCTCGTGATATCTAGGATTTACAAGGTCTTGGAAAAGTGATTATTTTCTGTTATTGATGATTTTTAATAAAACTAGGGTTATCACAAACCCTAATTATGAAAATAGAAAAGTTATGCTTTACTGCTGCTCTTTAATGAAGGTTCCTGATTCAGTTAGGGTGTATATATGATTATATATAATGTCGGTCTTTAAATGGTTACTTGTGTTCGATTCTTCTAAGAACAGATGCAACAAGATTTGAAGACGCAAGTTTATTGGTGATCAGGTCTTGGTTTTATTATCTATCAAACCCTAATCAGGGTTTCGAAATAACAACACTCTATACGGATCTTGGTTGAGGGTTTGTATAGGTTGTGTAACTGTTGTTGATTGATGAGAAGGTGAACAGGTTTTGAGAACATACCAGGTACAACAGGTGGGTGTCAAGTAAACTGCAGATTGTGAAAGGTTATAAAAACCCTAAGTTGTAGGGTTTATCTGTTGGTTTAAATGATCATTGATATTTATGTTTGATGACTGGTTTGTTCGAAGATTATTTAGTATTGAATGATAGCAGCAGGTTCTGATGATGTTTGATATGAGTTTGATCATGCAAATTCTTTGTATAATCTGCTCTTGATGAAGAAGGTTAAGACTGCTTGTGTACAGCAGTTAGGGTTTTTCATGATTAAAGCGGCTATGAAACCCTTGGAAGGACATTGGTTGAAGATCGATGTTGACAGCAAGGTAACATCAGGTTCACGACAAAGGTTTATCATTTACTTTACACACGCATATGTCTCTGTAAACTATTTTGAGATGCTGATTTTATAGGATTTAAGTCGTGGTTTGGAATTTGGAATAAGTTATTAACAGCTCTAAGTTTTAGGGATTGTTATCTTTTTCCCATAATATCTTCCATATATGACGTCTTTATTTTTTGAGCTGGATCTGAAAATTAATATGGTTATGATAATGCTGCTATTAGACGTGGATTTGTGATTTCATGAGTTACGAAGCAGCTTTGTGATTGATCTACAATAGTGTATATGTTACTGGTGTACATTGTTGATGAAGCAGATTGAATTATGAGTTGTGGTGTTCGTATTACTAGTTTGTGCTGCTAAGGATCTATTAATATTGCTCGTTAATTTTAATGTTGCTGCGTGGTCGGGACTTAGTACTGCCAGGTTTGTGGATGTTTCTACCACTAGCGATGAAAGCAGTTGGTTAATACTTCTTGGGATTTTTGTTTATACTGCTAGCTTTGTCCGATGTTGGACAACAGACGTATTTGGATCTCGGATAGAACTGTTTCTAACAACAGTTTATTCTTATTAATTTTATGGCTCGTTTTGGATTTATTGAAGATGTGATTACAAAGACAATTGAATATTGCTTATTTGATGTTGTAGTTGAGTTTTTCGGATGCCTGTTCTTATCATATCTCAAATGGCTTACAATATTTGGAGGTAACTTGTTCGTGCTTACAACAGTGTGACGAAGACTTGTCAAAATCTAGCAAAAGTGTGTGATTTTTCTTATGGTGCTCAAAGCTCACATTTGCTATCACTTTAGTTATGTGTCTCATAGAAGATGAGGATGTTTGTCAAGAGATCGCAATCTACTTACATTTCACAGTTTTCTTTATCAGTGATCACTACATAGAGCCTACAGAGTTTGAGATTCAAGAGATGGTAAACACATTGATTTTAGGGGAAGCTTAATGATTAAATGTTTAACCATCTACATGCACCACTTGAGGGAAAGTGTTTCCAAGTTGCATATCTTCAGAAGACACCTATTGGATGATTACAAAAAGGGGAAGAAGACTACAAGAAATATGATTTTCAGCTTATTTATGTGTGGTGACATGTTCAAGAAGATCTTAAGTCAAGGGGAAGCATTAAAGATTATTTTATTCATGAAGATTGTTTTGTAATATCAACTAGGGGAAGATTGTTGGGATCTCAGATTTGATGATTACAAAACTACATATGCACAAATGAAGAAAGGTGAAACAACAAGGACTTAATGTAATAAATTAAGTTAGCCTTCTATGTAAGCTAGGTTTTCTTGTAAACCCTCTATATAAAGGGTCATAGGCGTATGGTTTATAGCATCCATCATAGTTAGATCTCTCTAATGAGAGTCTAATAGTTAGTTAGTTTATGTATTAGTTAGTTTAGCCCCAAGGATCATTTGATCTTGGGGCAGTAAATTTATAATAGTAAAACCTAGTTTGATAACTTATTGTTCTTTATTATTCTGCTGCGTATATAAGTTATCTGTAAAACTAATCCTAGATGGGCTAATCGATTCTCAACAAATAATTTCTGTACTTGAATCTTATAGCAATAATCGTATAACACGCAATATACACAATTTAACCAACACATAAACATAAATAGGTGCTCACAATGCTTATAAGAAAATCAAACTATGGCTTCCCCTCTTGCTTTGAAATCGGACGAACACCCAAACCCAACAAACAAAACCTTTTTCAACAACTAACTTCAATACAACAACAATCTAACCCCTTTGAACACCCCTTTATACACAAAAATGGCAAGAACCAACAAAAAATTTAACTTCTCCAAATCTTATTGCATGTGAGGTTTTAATAGTGGGTTTTGTAGCTCTTGAAACAAGGATTAATAATATGAAATTTGATCTTAATGCATGTCAGAAAATTGACCGGAATATGGTGGTGTTTGTGTGGCCGGTTCGAACAAGAAGAAAGGAGGAAGGAGAGTGAATTTTTTTGTAAAAGTTATAAGTGAGTGTGTGTGAGGTTCTATTTATAGAATTGAACTTTGGCATCTTGGCAATTTAGGTCCCTCTATTCTTATGTCCTTTTAAAACTAGTAAAATGTATTTTCTTTTATTTATAAAATCGGCCATAAACTCGAGTCACACCACGTTAATTAATGTTTTAAATCCGTCCCACTAATTTTTATTTAAAACGTTAAATCACGTAAAACACGACCTTTAAACACGGTTTTTACAAAAACTCAGGGAAACGCCATAAAATAAAAAATAACATAACCACGCTCTCGAAGCAACAATATAAATTTTTCTAACTTTCTTAGACGCTAAAAACAAATAGAAACTCAATCACGGCTTGAAATTACCCTATAAATAGAAATTTTCACCAAACCTTATAAATCATAAACTACTATAATTAACTACGTAGCAAAAATAATTATCTTCACTCGGGATAAACTTTGATCTGAAACTCGGGTTGTTACATTCTCCCCTCCTTTAGGGAGCGTCGTCCTGGTGCTAAGCTTGACTTATCCGCTTTTCCTCGCTTCGTCCTTACTTGTAAAGAGACGAGGGTACTTTCTCTTAATCTGGTCCTCACGTTCCCAAGTAAATTCTGTACCTCTTTGCGAATTCTAACGAACTTTAACGATATGTATCCTACTTTGCTTAAGTCGCTTGATTTCTCTATCAACAACTTCTAGTGGCTCTTCAATCATATGCAACTTATCATCAAGTTGAATCTCATCCATCATAACAACAATATTGCCTTCCGCTAAACATTTCTTAAGATTCGAAACATGAAAAGTACTATGAATCCCCTTCAACTCTTTAGGTAACTCCAACGTATAAGCTACAGGACCAACTCTAGCTAGAATCTTAAATGGCCCAATGTAACGTGGACTTAACTTTTCGCGCTTTCCAAAACGCACAATGCCCTTCCATGGCGATACCTTAAGCAGTACCATGTCACCGACTTCAAATTCCAACGGCTTAGTTCTCCTATCTGCATAGCTTTTCTGGCGACTACGGGCGGTCAACAAACAGTTCTTAATTTAGATGATCTTCTTAGTCGTATCACAGATCAATTCTGGACCAGTGAGTTGGCTATCCCCAACCTCACTCCATCATACAGGAGATCTACATTTCCGTCTGTACAAAGCCTCATATGGTGCAACCTTAATGCTCACGTGATAACTATTATTGTATGAGAACTCAACCAATGGCAGATGACGATCCCAACTACTTCCAAAGTCGATCACACAGGCACGCAACATATCTTCCAGCGTTTGTATAGTCCTTTCGCTTTGACCATCCGTTTGAGGGTGGTAAGCGGTACTCATATCTAAATTCGCCCCTAACGCTTTCTGAAGCGATTTCCAGAATATAGACGTAAAATGGCTATCTCGATCCTAAATGATCAAAACAGGAACATCATGCCTACACACAACTTCCTCCAAATACAGTTGTGTGAGCTTCTCCATGCTATCCATTTTCTTCATTGGCAAGAAATGAGCTAATTTGGTCAGTCGATCGACAATAACCTAAATCGTATCATACCCACTCGGTGTTCTTGGCAGTTCATTCACAAAATCCATAGTAATCCTTTCCCACTTCCAAACTGGAATCTTAGGTTGTTGCAGTAATCTAGACGGTTTCTGATGCTCGGCCTTAACCTTCGCACAAGTCAAACATTTGCTTACATACGTGGCAATATCAGCTTTCATATTTGGCCACCAGTATAACAGCTTCAAATCTTGATGCATCTTATCCGATCCCGAATGGATGGAATACTTAGACTTATGCGACTCATGCATAACCAAATCCCTCACTTCATCGAATCATGGCAACCAAACATGATTTCCAAAACAACGTGTTCCATCGAGGCGAAACTCGAATATTTGCTTAATCAATCTCCCCAAATTCTCTGCCCTTACATTCTTCTTTTTCATCGCTTCCTTCTGAACTTCACGAATATGCTTAGGTAGATCATTGTGAATAGTCATCATCAAAGCTCGAACACATAATGGCTTATTCCTTTCCTTCTGACTTAAGGCGTCAGCCACAACATTCGCTTTTATAGGATGATACCGAATCTCACAATCATAATTACTTAACAACTCAATCCATCTTCGTTGTCTCAAGTTCAGCTCTTTCTGATTCAAAATATATTATAGGCTCTTGTAATTGGTGAAAACCACACACTTCGTTCCATACAAATAATGTCTCCATAACCTAAGAGCGAAAACAACGGCTCCTAACTCCAAATCGTGAGTAGTGTAATTTTCTTCATGGACTTTCAATTGTCTAGATGCATACTCTATCACCTTCTCTCTTTGCATGAACACGGCTGCATAACCCTTAAGTGACGCATCACAACACACCACAAAATCTTCCGTTCCCTTGGGCAACGCTAAGATCGGTGCACTACACAACTTCTGCTTCAATGTCTGAAAAGCTTCCTCTTCTTCTTTTCCCTATTCGTATTTCTTATCTTTTTGAGTCAACTTAGTCAGCGGCTTAGAAATCAAAGAAAAACCTTCAATAAACCTTCGATTGTAACCAGCCAATCCAATAAATTTCCTCACCTCTGTTGGCGTCATTGGTGCAGCCCAATTCTTAATGGCTTCGATCTTGGCAGGATCAACATGAACACCACTACGATCAATCACATGGCCAAGAAATTGTATCGAATCTAGCCAAAAATCACACTTTGAAAACTTGGTGTACAATCTCTCTTTCTTAAGCAGCTCTAAAATAATCTTCAAATGCTTTCCGTGCTCTTCTTCGTCCTTGGAATAAACCAAAATATCATCGATGAACACTATGACGAACTTATCAAGATATGGCTTGCATACTTGGTTCATCAAGTCCATAAACATAACAACGCATTAGTCAATCCAAACGGCATCACTTGGAACTCAAAGTGTCCATACCGAGTTCTAAATGTTGTCATTAGAATGTCCTCTTCTTTAATACATAACTGGTGATATCCTGATCGTAGATCGATCTTATAATACACGCTCGAACCTTACAGTTGGTCAAATAAATCATCGATTCTTAGGAGAGGATAACGATTCTTGAAAGTCAACTTGTTCAACTCGCGATAATCTATACACATTCTAAAAGATACATCTTTCTTCTTCACAAACAACATCGGTGCTCCCCATGGTGATGAACTAGAATGAATAAATCCTTTCTCCAGCAGCTCTTACAATTATACCGACAACTCTCTCATCTCAGACGGTGCCAATCTATACGGTGCACGTGCAACAGGTGCAGCCCCTGTTACTAGATCAATTCGAAACTCTACTTGCCTCGGCGATGGTAGTCATGGAAACTCCTCAGGAAGCACCTCAGGAAAATCACGAATTATAGGCACGTCTTCCAATCGTTTCTCCTTCGATCTCTTCTCTGTCACGCGTGCCAAAAATAAATGAAAACCTCGATTGACATACTTACGGGCCTTAATACAAGATATGACCTTTAGTCGAGACACACCATTGTCACTTTTGACTATCAACATCTTGTTTTCGTACGGTATACGAACAAATTTCTCACTACAGATGATAACGGCATCGTGCTTGACAAGCCAATCCATACCGATTATGACGTCAAACGTACCAAGCTCAATCGACATAAGATCGATTTCAAAAATATGGTTCACTAAATTCAAAGTGCAACCTTTCAAAACAGTGTTCGTACTAACTACCCTTCCATTAGCTAAATCTACTTTGTAACTATCCCTTATTTTAACCGGTTTGATATTAAACATGGAACTAAATCTAGTATCCACAAAACTCCTATCGGAATCCAAATCGAATAAAATAGAAGCATAGCGATTATTGAGCAGAAACGTACCAGTAACCACATTCGGACCCTGTGGCTCAACATCCTTAATAGCATAAGCTCAGACACGAACTTCTCTAACTTCCTCTTGCTTAATCTTCTTTGGGCATCGGTTCCTATTATGACCTTGCTCACCACAATCATAACAAGTTGGAATGGGCTGAGCATTAGCACCCGTGGCAACATTCTTCTCCTTGCAGTACCTTGCCTTGTGCCCGACCTTTCCACACTTGTGGCACTTGATAGTACATGGTCCAACATGGCGAGTAAAACAACGTTCACACAAAGGAAGTGATCCAGAAGACACCTTTCCATCAGTAGGAGCAGTCATAGCTCGCGCATTCTCTTGCTTTTGGTTATTCTGTGAAGTTTGTCATGAGTTGTCCCTATGATTGCTCTTACCACTACTATTTCCACTTTGAAAGCTCTCCCACTTTCGCTTCTTTCCTTCCAGAATCCTTTCATCTCTAGCTTGTGATTTTTGTTCCATCAACTTATAAGCCATACGCACGGCTTCGTTTATGTTAGCAGGCTTAGAAGAAGTGACTTGAGTCAATCCCCGGATGTAAGCATTAACTTTTACTCTTTTCGGTTCAACCATTCTCGGACACATCAAAGCTAACTCACTGAACCTCTGAGTATAAGCAACAATGTTATACTCCTTGACCTTTAAATTCCACAGTTCGTGCTCCATTCTTTGAACTTCTTCTATTAGACAAAACTCTACAGTCATCAATTGTTTCATTTCAGTCCAAGGCATTTGGTTCACAGTCTCCAAACCCATGGTTGCAACCTTAGCATTCCACCAAGTCAAAGCAGGTCCTTGTAGTGTTGCAGCAGCAAACTTAACCTTCTTGCCCTCTGCGCATTCACTGATTCCAAAAACACTCTCGGTTTTCTTAAACCATCTTTGTAATTTGACAGCTCCTTCAGTATCGTGAAAAGCAGTAGGATTGCACTTCATAAACCCAGCAAAAGTGCACTTACGAACAGCAGGTGCGAAATCTTAACCCCTAACTGGTCCAGATCCTCTAGCATCATTTCCAGCATTAGCATGTCTAGCCCGCTTAGTAGCGATAGCAGCATCGACACTTTCCTTGATCATTCGACGAATAGCAGCTTGAGTCAAAGGTATAGACTTTGGAGGCATGTTTCTGTCACGTCACACAGAAAATGATCTGATAAACATTCATAACATGATATACTCATAACATGGTACAATGACAAATTAATCACAACATCAAGTAGTAATCAAAAGACAGTCCACTACTACAAAAAAGGCTAAAAAGACCCCCCCAAAAAGATAGGTTATGTAAAACCCTCTCTCTATGAATAGATGGAAATAGGTTTTCCTGAAAAAACCAGTTTTCATAATAGGAATTCTAAAAAAATTGGTTTTTGGGATGCAAACCACTCTTTTTTCACAATTAAAGACACTGGTGTGTATGTAACAACATGTCTCTATGTGTTTATGTTATGGACACCATTTTTTATAAAACAACTAGTTTTTTTACATAATTAAAGACATTGGTGTGTAGGTAACAACATATGTCTATTTGTTTATGTTAGAGACACCATTTTATATAA
>BQNB010171162.1:0-13597 GCA_026074375.1 Tanacetum coccineum | reverse complement strand
GGTTATAAATTTGTGTAGCTTTAAAGCTATTCGTGTTTGTTTGGTATGTTATGATTGGTGTTCTTGTTGGATTAACGAATGAAGATGGAAGATATAAGGATTGAGATGATCTAGATCAATTTGACTGCGTCTGGTTGAGATCAGTATTGAAAGAGATTAGATACAAGTTTTATTTATTGGTGACTAATGATGGTGTATCAAAGGAAAAGAGTGGTAGGCGGATGAAACTATAAAGTGATTAGGGTTTGTGGAGCATTATTAGGTATTATGATTGTGAATGAAATTAGGGATTAGTATAAACATAGGCCGAATTCAAGGATTTTGGAGTGGGCCTTCATATTAAATGATGGCAAGCCGGACTATAACACAGAATATGGGCCAAAAATGGTTGGGCCGATTGGTTACTTGGTTTGTGCTGTGCATTTGATAAATCTCAAGATATTACAATATGTTGGGATGAATATCCGGTTATATAGAAAAGAAAATTATGTGGGCGATATGGTGTTGGGCTAGTAATTATTGGAATAAGCCGGGTATTAAAACACTTTCACGACAAGTTTAATTAGACAAATGTAGATCCATTAACGACATTCAAACACAACATTTGTCTAGTTTAACGACTTTCTTGAACAAACAAACAACAAACATGATACATAACACTAAAACGATTCTAGAAAGATTCAATAAATGACAAACGGCTAGAAAATTCAGACTTCGATGACATGTGATCACGGAGTTGATTTGTATCCTTATTTGAGATTGAAGGTGTTTTTTACCGACAGGCTGTTGTTCTACTTATTTCATTCATCAAGACTTCCTTATATTGCTACCCTTTCTTTTAAACCCAATCTATATTATTGGATGGATTGCTTGAACGTATATAGCTTATGATTAAGACTTAAATTCTCTAGTTACCAGCAGTTAGGGGTGGATGGTTGCAGACCTGGTTAACTATCACTTAAAGGAGTTACATTGTAGTACTCAGTATCACACGCAGAAGGTGGGATAATTTCAAGAGGTGTTATACTTTTAATACTTTTCTGGTTGGGTATAGAGTATTTATAGATTTAATCTTGCACCATTCTTCAATCAACAATAGTGCAAGCTTAAGTAACAAATTTGGGGGATTTCACTTCATTTTCAAGTTTGGTATATCGAGTTTACTTCACCAAGTGATCACAACAATAGCCGACAGAATACGAGGTTGGTAAAGTTAGCCAGAGAATTCAAAGGTTGAGATGTAATCAGCAATTCTCACAGGATTCCAAGACAATGGTACTTCACAGTCTAAGCAAACTTCTCAAAGTTCTACAACGACATTCATATACAAGACCTTGATTATACCAAGTTTTCTTGATTCTTGCTTCATCTCCTCTACGGTTTCTGAAGACAAGAGGGTAATGCTTTGTTTGGATTTCAAGATTTGTGCTTAAGACAAGAACTTCTCGAGTATATGTGCGTACACAACAATGATGCTTCCGAGAGTTCGCAACCATCATGGGGGAAAATGTGTACATCCAGGACTTAGTTGACTTTGATGTTACCATGTCAACTTCCAGGGGGAAGTAGTGTATACTACTTTACTTTGTATGGTTTATGAAGTATTCTTAATACGTAAGAAGAATTGTTGATGATTTCTCGCATGCACCCCCGAACGAATATTCACCAAGCCCTAATGACAAGAAGCAGTGGCCGTTGGTGTGGTTTGACTTCTACAAATTTCCGTTGTGCACTTTAATGACATATAGAAGACTGTTCGAGCTACATCAAAGTTTCAGAATTTACTCAAGATAGGGATGTTGGTTTGGGGGGAAGCTGATTCAGAAACTTCTCCAAAAAGGAGTCTATGAAGAAAGCTTTTCAAGACATGCTGCATGGATTGGGGGAAGTTAATCCAGTTCATGCATACTACAATGGTTCCAGAATAAGTAAAGACAATGAAGATCTAAGATGGAGTACAAGTTTCAAGACAAGGAGAACTCAGAAGACATCTTCAGCTTTGGAAGACTTTATTTTATTGTAATTGTACTTGATAGGAACATTGTAAGTAATTCCGTATGTGTCCACATATTGGGGAAGATTGTTAGCCTTAAAATATGTTGACTTATCCGGAATTACATTAGTTCATAAATAGCCAAACACGCAGGGACTAGATTAGACTATTTAGATGATAGTTATGTGCAACTAGGACCTATAAAATACCCCTCTATACTTCCATGGAAGGGTGAAGCTCACTTTTGTAAAAGTGTGTGTGTGTGTGTGTTTTCTCTCTAGCATACACACTCTTCCTATCTCTTTCACCTTATTCTCTAATAAAATGGCTACACATTTATTTCACTTTATCCAACCTCCAGATCAGTTTTAATCCTTATTCTTGTATGTCATTTATAATCTACAAAAATACAGATGGCGCAGGCAATAGTTAGTGGTATCATTGTTTAGAATCTAGAAATAATACTATGTTATGATGAGATAGGTTAGTTAAATTCTTCATGAAACTCATTGTATAAAGTTCCTTAACTTTCACATGTCCTTCCCTTTGGCTAACTTTTACTTTAATTGTGTTTGTGATTTTTGTAGGAAGAGTAGAGGAAAATGGTTGCTTCGGATTTTTGTGAAGACTAAGGTGGCAGTTGAGCGCGTCGCCCTATTAGACTCATTTCTCTAATTGCATCAGTGGGTCTAAGAATGAATGCAGTTCATCGTAGTCTGTTTTCATAATAGTGTCTATGACATATTGTTTCAGAGCTTCTTATAGCTTATTTGTTTATCAATGCTGGAGAAAATCTTATTGTGTGGTTGTTTCTTCAAATACTTCTTATCTTTTTGCAAAGAATAAGTAGTAAATTGAGAAACCTTCTTCGAAATCGGTTTTGAAGATTTACCTGATGTAATTTCTTTTCGAAAACATTCACTTTCTGGAATTCGATTTTTGTGAAAACTTGTGAAACAACCTTTTTCTATTTTATTGAATCAAACAATCTCTTGTAATGCATATTCAAATCATTGTTCTCTTTTTCAAGTTTTTCGCAAGAAGTTTTATATTTCTCTTTCAACACATTATATGATGTTCTCAAATCATTGTTTTCTTTTTGCAACGATGTGTAATTTTGAGATGCCAACTGCGATTTTAATAAAGCATTTTCTTTTTCAAGATTGCAAATTAAGTCGCAATGTTCAGTTCATCTTGAAGCTCTGTTTTACTCATCAAAAATTCTTGACTCGTTGTGCTAAGTCCTTTTCCAAATTTGAAATCTTATTCTCAAACACATGTTTCTCTTCATCAAAACGTTTCATTATTTCCCCCATTTCCTTTACAAGTTCCAAATTCTTAGTCTCAAGCATTGAACTTGTAATGGAAATCCTTGACATGTTTGATTCATTTTCTTCCTCGATCATTTCAATCATTTTCTCAAGAGAAGTATCATGTTTTGAAAACTTAAACTTTGTTTCAAGTCTTTGTTTTTTAAATATCATTTGAGGCCAACAATTCACTATACTCTTTTTGCCACCGAATAAAAACATTTTTCCAGAATTCATTTTTAACCATAAAACATTGTTTATCTCTCTTCTCTAGAATGATTTGTGGTTTCTCTCTTGATTTGAAATTGAAGTTCTTCGAAAGTTCTGAAACTTGAGATTTCATTTGATCAATCTTTTTCTGCAACTTCAAATTCTCATGATTTTTGAATTTATTTTCAGTTGAAAACTTTTTATTTCACTTTTAAGTCTCAGTTTATTATAAAGTACAATATTTTTCATCATGTAAAAGTTACACTAATTCAGCAGTTTCTTTTAATTGTGTTTGGAAATCAAAATAACATCCTTTTCCTGGTATCTCTGTGTGTCATGAAACTATTTTTCTAGAATCAAACTCCGATGGTACCTCATGAAATATCTCAGATTGTTCTTCCAACAATCGTATTTTCTTACACTGAGCAAAAATTATTTCATCTCTTTCTCTCAAAGTCGCTTCTACAAGTGCCGTGCATTTGATAGCTCTCATCAAACCGATAAATTCAAACTTTTATTTACACTCTTAAGTTCCTCAACTTGCATTGAGATTTTGACACTGTACAATCAATTCGATTTGCTTTAAATGTCATTTTTACTCTGAATTCCTTAACTGCGCTCGAAGATTTTCAACTTTATTTAAAATCATCATTTGCTCTAATAATATGTTGATGAATCCTTTATTCGAAACATTGTGCTAGATTTGAAATTTTAATTTGTGTTTCTTTCTCATGTTTTCGTACGTGCGTTACACTGTGTTGTGAAAATCATTTGTCCTAACTCTCTTGATACTGAATGAACGAATCTGATACACTTCGATTAATTAACCTTTAGCTCACTCAATTCGTTTTTTTTTTTATTATTATTATGAAGACCATACTAAAAAATGTTCTCTAAAAAATTATTTATAGCTCAATAAAAATGTAAACAAAAATAATCTCTATAAAAAAATTAAACCAAATTATAATCAGACTCGAATTATTGACCCACAACAATTAAAAAATTGTAGTCTAGAACAATGATTATCAACAAAATTTACATTACACAACCTTACAAAAAACTATGTGTTATACTTCTTAAAAAATCTATACACAAACTAACATCTACCTGAATTTTTTCTTAACACAAAACAAATTTGCTTTAACCCACTAGTTACCGATAAAGCACATTAAATCGAGCCCATTACAAGTTTAAGCAAAACAACCCAACATCTTTCTAAAACAAACCAGCCAACAGATTTATTGGATAATAAGCCTAAGAAAGTTGGCCTCATCTGTATCTATATCAAGTACCCAGCTCGTGAATTTATAAGTCCAAATCTCATAACCCTAAAACTGGAGTAAAATTGCTTTAAATCGTCCTTAAGTTTGGCCAATTGCATGTTTCGTCCCAACGTTACTAAAATGCAAGGATCGTCCCTGTGGCGGAAAACTTTGGTACATGTATCGTCCCTGCAGAGTCGATACTTGCATCATAGGTTTATGCCAAAGTTTGTCCACAAAGACGTACTTGACCAAAGGTTTCCACAATGAACGATCCTTGCACTTTCGTAACGTTTGGGATGAAACATGCAATATGACCAGACTTTAAGGACGATTTATGCAATTTACTCCTAAAATTGAGTATATAATGCTCACTATCCACCAACCCTCACCCTATTTCACTTTGATAAAAAAAAATACGCCTCTCTCCCTTTCTCACTCAGTCACAAACAAATATCTATTGTTTTATTCGAATCTATTCGAATGAAATGATAAGCACAAGAATAAATTTCATTTACCTTTTGAATGAACAAAGCACACAAGCAAACTTGTGGCACAGGTAGGTTGCTCTTACTTCTTTATTTTCGATGTTGTTTTTCTTGTTAATTGAAACAAAGAAAAGATGAAACAATCTTGTTAAAGTTTCTTTTCTTTATGTGTTTCGAAAAATTAACCACAGAAGCTAGGCTTCAAATTGATCGATGAGGATGTGGTTCACACTTTAAATCTTTCTAGATTCGTTCCACAAGTGAACCAAACTAAGATCTACAAACTTTTCTTTTTATTTTCTTTTTATTTTATGTTTTAAATTCGAACCAAAAGATATGATGAGAGCACTCTTGTTCTTGTCTTTCTTTTTCTTTTCAAAAATCAAAAGAAGCAAAACTTTAAAAATAATATGGATCTATGATGAAAAACGATCAATGACAAAATCTTTAAAGGTTTTGTTTACTTTGAAAAAAAATCTGAGATCTAAAACATGTTTTCTGTTTGTGTTTTTCGTTCATTGTGGATGGTACGCAGTACTCATATCCTATTAGTACCTCAAAGCGTTATGAGAAGTGACCTCTAGAATTTGCTGCGAATCTCGGGTCGCGATCTACAATGATTGAAACAGGTTTCTGTCTCGTGACCACCTCCATTAGGTTAATCTTAGATGTTTTATCATAAGGATCGGTCTTTATCATCGTGTGTAGATCCGCAGAGTCTTAGGGAGCCGGTCAACGATCACCCATATTGGTGTCATAGCCTTGCGATGCTTAGGAAGCTTTATGAACAAAATCCATGGTGATGTTGTACCACTTCCGTTCAGGGATCTTAGGTGGTACCAACAATTCTGTTGGCCTTTTGATGTTCGGCCTTGACCTTGCACAGGTCAAGCACTTGCTAACATAAATGGCTATGTCGGCTTTCAATGTTGGGCCACCATTATAGCTTCTTCATGTCTTGGTAATTTTGTCAGAACCCGGATGTTATAGAATACTTTGATTTTGTGGGACTCGTGATGACTTACAGTCAGTAAATCTCCTAACAAGGTAGCCAAACTCTGCCATTGAGGCATAGGGTTCCATCCGCACGTGGTTCCAACTTTTGTTCTCTAATTGCTTCTGGAAATTTAGCATTTTCAATCAACATTCCCCCAACGTCTTCACTCTTAATGTTCTCTGGTTTTCGCGCTTCAGTCTGAGCATTTAAGATCTGTTTGGGAAGATCCAGCTAAGAGTCATGGGAGGGGCGTGCTGCTAAGGCTCGATACTCTTTAACGGTGGTTCTCGTTCTTTCCTGCTCAAAGCATCCAGCAATGCATTTGCTTTCCCCGGGTGATAACAAATTTCACAATCGTAATCGCTAAGCAACTCCAACCAACGATGTTGCCTCATGTTCAACTCTTTTTGATCTAAAAATATGTTGCAACTTCTTTAATAACGGGCGGTGAACACCGTACACTTAGTTCCATATAAATAATGTCTCCAGATCTTGAGAGCGAACACTACTGCTCCAAGTTCCAAATCATGAGTTGTATAGTTCTTCTCATGAATTTTTAACTGGCGTGATGCATAAGAAATCACCTTTTCTCTTTGCATCAACACAGCGCCCAAACCCTTCTTTGAAGCGTCGCAGTATGCGATGAAATCTTCTCTTCTTCAGGTATGCTCAAAGGATTGGTGCACTGCACAACTTTTGCTTCAACAGTTGAAAAGCTGCTTCTTGTTTATCGCCCCACTCAAACTTGACCTTCTTTTGAGTAAGCTTAGTCATTGGTTTGGCGATCTTTGAAAACCCTTCAATGAATCTTCGGTAATACCCAGCAAGACCTAAAAATTGACGAATCTCCGTTGGTGACTTAGGAGATGTCCAATCTTTAATGGATTCCAATCTTGGCTTGATCACATGAATTACTTCACTATCGATCACGTGGATCCGAGGACATGTACTTTGGGGATCCAAATTCACATTTCGAAAAATTTTGCATACAACTCCTTTTTTCTTTCTTCACAACTCCAATATTATGCTTCAGATGCTCTTCGTTGCTCTTGCTTGCTCTTGGAATAGATCAAAATATCGTCAATAAAGACAATTACGAATTTGTCCAGATAAGGTTTGCACACTCGGTTCATGAGGTCCATAAACACAGCAGGTGCGTTTGTCAAACCAAACGGCATAACTTGAAATTCGTAATGGCCGTAACGAGTTCTGAAGGCAGTCTTCGGAATGTCTTCTTCTCGAACCCTCAGTTGGTGATAACCTGACCTTAGGTCGATCTTCGAGTAGACACTCGACCCTTGAAGCTGATCAAATAAATCATCAATTCTGGGGAGTGGATAACGGTTCTTCACTGTTAGTTTGTTTAATTCCCGATAGTCAATGCACATCCGGAATGATCCATCCTTCTTTTTGACAAACAAGACCGGAGCTCCCCAGGGTGAGGAACTGGGTCTTATAAAGCCTTTGTCGGACAGCTCTTTCAGTTGCTCTGATAACTCTTTCATTTCGAAAGGCGCCAATCGATAAGGTGCCCGTGCTACAGGTGCAACACCAGGTACCAAATCAATTTGAAACTCCACTTGTCGAGTCGGAGGAAGACCCGACAAGTCCTCAGGAAATACTTCAGGAAAGTCTCGAACTATTGGCACGTCCTCAAGTCGCTTCTTCTCCGACTTGTCTTCAACCTCTTTTGCAGTGACATGAGCCAAAAAGATAAGAAATCCTTTTTGCATGTACTTCTGCGTTTTAGTGCACGAAATGATGTTTAATCGTGTCACATTTCCCTGGTTACTTCCATCACCGTGTATGATTAAGGTTTCATTTCTCCAGGGGATGCGAACAATCTTCTCGGCGCACATAATGACCGCTTGGTACTTCGCCAACCAATCCATACCGATTATAGCATCAAAACTACCAAGTTCTACAGGCATTAAGTTTATGTTGAATGGGTGGTTTAGGAAGTTTAATGTGCAACCACTAAGGATAGTGTTTAACCCAATTATTCTCCCGTCAGCTAGTTCGACATCATAATAGTGATCTAGGGTAGATGGCGTGATGTCAATTTGGGAGCTAAATGCAGTAGACACAAAACTCCGATCGGCACCCGTATCAAATAAGATATAAGCATAGCGGTTGTTTAGAAGGAACGTACCCGCAACGACGTTGTCTGGGTTTGCCCCCGCATTTCCAACCACATACACCTTCGCTGGAGCCCTGTCATTCCCAGCTTGATTACCACGGTCATTGTTTCTCAGTTTTGGGCAGTTTCTTCTAAAATGTCCTTGAGCTCCGCACTCATAGCAACCATTTCCCTTCTGATTATTGTTGTTGTTGTTGCGGTTGTTGTTGTTAGCATTTGCAGGTCGGCTTCTACAATCCTTGGCCAGATGGCCAACCTTTTTGCAGTTATTGCACCTAGGTGGACAAGGACCTTCATGATTGTAATTACACTTGGAACATAGAGGTTTAGACCCGGCGTATGGTTTCCTGTCACTATTGCCTGCAGTGTAGGCCTGGCCTGTGTTCTGCCTCTTATTCTGCCTCTTATTCTGCTGTTGTTGTTTTGAATTGTTTCTTGGAAAGATCATCATCCTTACTTTTCTTTTTCTGCTTGACGTTCACAGCATAAGGCTAGGTCTTACCCATCCATCAACTCAATGTAAAGCTCTAAGATGAGCCATCATTGCATGGTTTTTGGCTTTGATGCCTTTATACTGCCAAGTATCATATCGAGCAAGCCACCGATATACTTTTCTATTTTGTCTACCTCTTCTGGGAACATCCTGGCATACATCAACGCTAGTTGCTGAAATCGTCAATTGTAGGCCACCACATCGGTGCCCTTAACCTTAAGATTCCACATCTCAGTCTCAATCTTCTTAACACAACCCCATCGGGCAGTATTTATCAGTCATCATTTTCTTCAGTGTTGTCCATGGCATGGCATGAGCTGCTTCGGGAGTAGTGGTCTTAACATGGGCATTCCACCATGTAAGAGCATCATCTTGTAGAGTGCAAGTCGCAAATTTAACTTGACAAGATGTTGTGCAATTGCTAATGCTAAACACAGACTCTATTTTCTCAAACCATCGAGTGAGTCCGATGTCTCCCTCAGTGCCTTTAATGTCCAAAGGTTTGCATTTCAGGAATTTAGAGTAAGAGCATTCACGAATAGCTTGTGCTGGCCTTGGTCCTGAACTATTGCTGTCGTAGCCATTCCTAACTTTGCTTGCTTCTGCTTCAGCCATTGCAGCAGCAACTCCTCGGTCAATTAAGGCCTAAAGTTGTGCCTCAGTAAACATTGTGGTGCTGGTTGCATTTGGTGTTGGTGTGACTGGTGGTAGACCTTTGTTGTTTCGTTTTGGTGCCATTTTCTTCAATCAAAAGAAAATACAAAACCCGTTAGATTTAATACTATCATAACGTGACATAACATAGCATCATAAATAAAAATATAGATCACATCACACACCAGTGAAACAATACAACCAAAACACACAAATCACATAACATAATACATCCATTCCTTATATAATATGGAAATATACATTATCTTGTTGGTACACTAATGATTCCCTATCGCTAGGTTACGAATTAAAAACAACCTAGAACCCGTAACAATCCGGAGTTACCTAATAACTTATCTAGTACGGCTATTACACCATAGCTAAAACAAAAGACAAAAAGTATCCATACAGATAGCTAATCAAAACCAAAAGATCTATACCAGGCTAGTGATTGAGTATTTATTATACACATAAAAATATTGTGTTTATAAAATATAAAACTCTATTAAACGAGTAATTAAGAAAATTACCAGTTACCCTTGATAAAATTCACCTCAATAATAACTAAATATAATATAAAATACTATATAAACCGGGTAAGTATGAGCACCCCGAGACTTATCGCCCCAACGACTATGAATTGAAAACCACCGTTCTATCTCGATTCTGATTTGAATTAACAAAGATATTTTGAGGATAAACTAATTACTACTAATTAAAAAAGATGCAACAAATAATGACGAATTAAAATTAATCAAGTAAACAAATTTTAATCCCTAAAAAAGTAAAATCTAAAATTTCACTAGATATAGAAAAATTCCGAAAATTATTAAAAATAAACCCAAAGTTTTATCTATTTATAAAAGTTTTAATTAAACTAATTAAAACTTACCCCTTAACTATTAATTAAAAACTTAATAAAACTAATTAAAAACAACAATAGGGGACAAGCAGTGTAAAAGAACTTAAAGACTAAGCAGGGCTAAAACATTTAACGGGCAAGGATTAACTGGAAAACAACTAAAACAGAAAAATTACAGGAATGGTCCCTGAGGACTTACCCCGACAACAAACTAAGTCCAATAAAGCTAAATTCTAAAAAGCTTATCACTAAAAACCTTAAAAGAGCAAAGTTAGTAAAGAACTAGGGAGAACAACTTTAACAAAAGCACTAAAGGACTGAAACTCAAAGATAGAGCTCTAAAAGAGCTTCTTAAATAAGCTTGTTACAAAAACTAAGGGTTTTTGAGCTATATTACCAAAACACTACAAAATTCTCAAAAAGCTCAAATCTAAAAAGGAAAGCGATCTAGAAAGCTTATGATGTGCTTAATCTAAAAGTGCAAAGAAATTTAACCTAGAAGTGCTTTTAAACAACTAAAATTGAGCATGAACTAAGCAAACTCAGTAAATAAGCAAGATAACACAAAATCCAAATGAGCTTAAAAGCTTAAAAAGCTAAACTAGATTCTAAAACTTTAAGAACTTATTAAACTACTTATAATCTATCTAATTAAGCTATAAAATCTAGACCCATAAGCTAAATTAACAAATTAAAATCCTAAAATTTCCAAATACTATTTTTGGTTTTTTAGATACTTTTGACAGCAAAATAAGCTAGGAGAATAAGCTAGAAAATGTAATCTAAAACTTATTCTATATTAAGCTATAACTAGACTTTAAAATTTTTTAACAGCTTAATAAGCTAAGAAAATAAGCAGTAAAATGAAAACTAAAACCTAAACTATATCAAGCTATATCTAGATTACTTCTATCTTGAATTTAAGAACCTAAATCCTACTTTTACTCAACTAAAAATTAAGCCAAAGGTAGCAGTACTAACTAGTGACAGCAGTACTAACTTTTTAGTTAGTACTGGTGCACTTTGGACAAATGAATACCAAGAGTGCAGGTTCCCTAAGGGAAATCCTTCACTAAGATACACTCAAATAGAGTGAATAAACAAAGTTCAAGCAAGATCTAAGCCTTGGAGGGCTTAGATCAACAATTGCACAAGTGAAATTCAAAAGAAAGTTCCCCTGGTGCTAGAATCAACATAATAAACCATAACTTTTTCAATTTCACAATCTAACTTATAAAAACTCTTTGCCTAATGATTTTAAATGAAATCTAAGCTAACTTAAACAATTTCAAAAACTCATTTTGACTTTGGGAGGTCAAAATAGCTTAAACCAAACACCCCTTTACTACTATGACAGTTTTGATTAGGCTACTAAATTTGAAATCTAGTAAACAAGAGCTTAATACCAGACAATTAACAGATTAAAACTACTTTAATAAGCATGATTAATCAACTAAATAAGCATTAATCTAAGACTTAAGCTACTTTACTATATTTTTGGTTTTTTAGAAATTTTTAAGACAATAATATGAAAATCTATGATTAAAATAAGAAAATTGAAAACAGATAAACAACTAAGATGATTTAGCTAGATAAAACTCAAATAAGCACTAATAAACAAAGAGAATAAGCAAATAAGCAGATCTAAGTATAGAAAGCAATGAGATTACTATTTAAAGCTAGATATTAAAGGAAATGAAAGAGAAACTTACAAACTCCTTTAGCTAAACAAAAGGAACCAATAATGGCAGCTACAAGCTCCCTAGCTTATTAATAAGCTAGGGTATAAGTCCTTGGGATCTCTTCCAAGTTAAGATCCCCTTCCAAAAAGCTCTATTCCAATAAGATCCATGATAGATTTAACTGATTAATGGTTTAGATAAGATTAATACTGAATTCAAACAGCTCTATTTCAGCTTATAGACTGAAAGAGCTTTTAAATGAGCTTAAAAGCTTATTTAGACAATTTGGCTTATTAAGAGAGCTTTTTGAATAAAAAGAAAAGAGAGCTTATAAATGACTTAAACTGAATTTCATTAATGAAAGTTACTGATTACATTACTTGGAAAGAAGATTACAAAACATTTTAAGGAAAAATTACATTTAAGAAAAATACAAAATTTAAGCTTAGACTAAATTACTAAAAAAACTAGATAAAAAGAAGATTGTTTTTCGTGTGTGTGAGAATGAGGCCTATTTATAATGCCAAGCTGAAGCTTCTAGGTCCTCTAGCCCTGCTCTCCAATCTTTCAATCTTGGCCAATCATTTCTTCCATTATTCAAGCATCAATTGTGGCCGTTTGATCAAAATGTGGACACCTGAAGATTGCCAGCGTGTCATTCCATTGATGTGACGTTTGTGCTTCTTTTGTGAGTGTTTTAGCACAAAAACCCACATAAATTTGTGCTTTCACCATTGTTGACGTGGCCTTTGATTGGGAGAGGCTAAGTAATCCTTTGATAAAGACTGATTTGTCCCTTCATTTGTGTTAGTAAGCTCATGAATTGACCTAAATACCCTTTAATTTGGAAAACTACTTTGATTTACCCTAGATGGTGAAACGGGGAAGAAAGGTGAACAATAACTTTTGGCGCCCAATTTTCGATAGTTAAAACTGTTAGAGTTTGGGGAGTTTGCACATTTGGCCCCTCTCTTTCTTTTCTTCTTTTCTAGTTATAAATAACTTTGGGAAAGTGCAAGACTAGTCCTTGTGGCTTTATAAAAGAGGAAATGGCTAGGGATTTGGCTTCGGCTTGACTTTTCGGGCTTCGGCTTTGTACTCTTCTAATTCTCTTGTCCGTGTTTGCTCGATTTTGATTGTTTTCTTGTGATTTTTTACTTATCTATACCTGCACACGCAAAACATAAATACAAGTATATTTTTGCTATTTTTGGTCTGTTTTGGGTTTAATTGGGTTATTTTAGGTATAAACGGATATGTGTATTCTACACTTATCAGGTTTTTACAATTAAGAAAAGATAATTGATTACCCTTTTGAACAACAATAAAATCATCTTCCTGGGTTGGTTGGAGTCCATGAAGTTTTGATGATGCCAATTGAGTTACAAAACTGACATCTCATTGTTGTTACTGTGTGAGTGTGTGTGTTTTCGTGTGTGAAATGTGATTTCAGTGAAAGGTGTTGTGAGGGATGAATGATACCCTAAATCTTATAAACACATTGCC
>BQNB010171160.1:0-13597 GCA_026074375.1 Tanacetum coccineum | reverse complement strand
CTGCTAAAACATCATATTCTAAGCAAGAAAGTACGTTTATGATTCCTTTAAAATATGCGGAGCAAGTAACATGAATATATAACCTAACTCATGTTATAATTGGCAAAGCCAACTTGCCAAAACTTAAGTGACTCGCAACTTATTGGAACTAAATATCCCTTAGCTTCAAATGTATAATCCTCACATATAATTGAAATGTATCAGCTTATTTCTAATTTCCTAGATGAATTCTTTTCCACTTAATGAGTCAGCCTAAACCATTCAAACATCCAGTTTTTTCCTTAAGAAAGTATTTAGACCTTTTAGAACTAGCGGAGGAATAGAGATAGCCAATGGGCTTATGGTAAAATTCAAAAACTTGCTTACATTTTGGTCTTTTAACATCGTTTTCACAGCACTTACCTAAAGTCTATGCTAAAACATCATATTCCAAGCAGAAATGTACGTCTACGATTCCCCTAAAATATGCGGTGCAAATGTAGATTTCAGGCATTTTAATGTTACATCAGTATTAATTCCAAACACCCATTCAGCTTGAAGTGGCCTACATCAGTATTAATTCCAAACACCTATTAAGTTCAAAAGTATCAGAATGTTAACTGCTGCAACATTCAGCTTGTTACTGCAATCAATCAAATTAAACCTTAAACAAACAACATTGCCTAATATAAGGGACTCAGAAGGCGAACACCCCAAGCTCCATTGTTTCGCAACCGGCTATGAATCTGTTCGAGCATAGATAGGCACTAACCCTCTCCACTCGACCAAAAAAAAAAAACCCTTTAAAACAACCGATGATATACGAAAAGCATTTCTCGATACCATTGACCTGTCTACCCGATTCTTTTTGTAAATCTTTCATTTATTTTACAAATCTAGATCTTATTAGATACCACTGGTGTAGACCCATTCCTTAGTAAACTGGCCCAAAACCGCTAACAAATAAAAGTTCTACTGTATTTTAAACCTTTTTCTAAATACATCGATTCTATGTATATTTGCTATCATTTATACGAATATACGCCAGGGACATAATTAAATGTAATATGCTTTATGTATGTTTTTGTCACACATGTTCATAATCCTGTAGTCCCCGTTATTCTTTCACATTACTTATAAATTACCACAAATTTTATTCCAACACTAAGCTAAATACTCTTGCCATTGTAAGTTGCAGTTGAATTTTTCATGGAATCCTCTACAGCTCGCTTGAAATAATTAATGAAGTGTCTGAAATTCCTAATTTAAAGCAATTTAGAGGGTGTTTGAAATTACTTTCTGGGAGCTATAGTCTGGATAAACAATGTCTGTTATTATGTGTTTTAAAAAAATAGTATGCAATAAAAAGCTAAATGCAAACACAAATACCTTCCTATGAAATCACTGATATCAGAAGGTATGCATTAGAAGGCTCCTGTTGCTTTAACCATTTGTGTTGCATTTTGCTGTATCATTTGCAGGTACTCATTAATGCGCACCAGCCACCGTGTAACCTTTGCCCTTTTTGTGTTCTGAATATTTCATTTATAGTCCTTTGACTATTTGATTTTTGTCAGTTTATTCAGATTTTGTACCGTGTTGCCGATGGTGATTTTGTTGAGAATTGTGGTTATTTATGGTTTATTGTGATTAATAATCCCTTTTGGAAGGTATTATTGTGTTTTTTGTATTTCGGGTGGTTTGCTCCGTGAATTTGAGAAATGACGAAAAAACGAGTCTGACACGTCCGTTAATGTCCAAATGAGTTTTGAAGCGTTTAAAGTGTAAATATGTCGTGTAAATACTCAAGGTTAATGAAAAAGTATTTTTAAGGTGAATAAAAATGCTAATTAACTTTGGGGTAAATTTTATTGTTGAGTTTTACGAGTATTTAAGTGATTCCAACACGAAAAGAAAGACCCGAGACCCCTTGGATCCTATGGCCGGTCAATGAAGTCAATGGAAGACAACATGGTCTTAATTCTAGCTAACAGTCTTAAAAATTGCACATAAGATCTTTCCACTGGAAACATTCATCATCAATCCATTTATCATTTAAAAAAATAAAACACAAACAAGTGTGTGTGTGCTTATTTCGTCCGCCACCTAAACCACCACAACCACCATATATTTTCCAACTTTGATCGAGAACGTGATATTCCGGGGTTTGATCACGATATTTGAATTCATTTAAAATACCGTTTTGGGTTGTCCGGTTCGTGTCAAATCTACATTATGAAGATTTTCTTGTAAGTATTCTAATTTAAATTCTGTTGTCCTTTTGGATTTTATCTTGATGCTAGATTAGTTTTGTAACAAGTTGATCATCGTGAAAAATCTATTTTTAAAAACGAAACGAATAAAAGGGGTGTGTTTGGTTTGTCGGATAAAAAAAAAAGAATAGGGTTTTTGTAGTTTTGATGTTATGATCGTGATGGTTGAATAACATATATTGCTAGATAGCTTATTTTTTTATAGTAGCTTATATAGCTTATTCGGGCTTATTTTAAGCTATTTCTTGGCTTATTTTATGCTTAAATGCCACATCACCTTTCCAAAATTACTAAGAAAGTGATTTTCACTAAAAGACGAAAAATATAATTTTTCTTGAAACTTCTCAAATAGTTTAGTAAGAGTAAACCTTTCATTTTTCAACTCTAATAGGATTAGTATTCCACGGTGACTAAGTTACCGAATGGACTTACCGAGATATATTATTCAATTAATAAGTATAAATATTTACGTATACTACTTATCAATTTTCTCTAAATAGTATAATTATGTAAATATTAGTAATGGGAATTGATATGAATTGTTTGGATATTCCGTCAACCATCACATCACTAAATTGTTATGAGTAATTGTACAACGCGTCTAAACTCCTATGCATCAAACGTGAAGATTGTTTTGGAAATGGATGATTAAATTAGGACAGTAACTGGACTAGGTCTGTGCGGCGTCGTTTTGCTTTTGCTAGTGGATATGAGATTTGGTTTGCGAAAGACCTTGCTTGAGTTTTTGAGTTCTCTAGCCCTAGTTTTATTATCCTTTTCTGTTGGGGGAAAATGATACCAATGTGTTTTGAAATTTTTTGAATATAACCTTGTGGCGAAATGTGGTTTTTGTTTTTTAGGAACAACTTATTGTACTTATGCTTGCCTATGCTGAATATTATGTTTATTTTGCATGATAGTTTTTGGATCAATGGGTACGCCTACCCAGTATTTTGAGTGATTATTAGAGTTGGAGGGTACGCCTACCCAAGTTGTGTGTGTCCTGCCCAATTTAGTGCTCAATACTGTAGCCCCATTAGGTGCGTAAGTGACAATATGTGATATACAGCGGGGATGCTATGTCAGGGATGTTTGCATATAATCACTGTCATATAGCCTATTGACAACTGTTTGAAAATTATTGCACAACTTTTAGTTTAAGTCAAATCTACGAGCATCACCAACATTATTGTGACTGTTTTTGAGTATCATTTTTAGGTGAATGTGAAAGAGAATAATTGGTGATGTTGACAACATGCCTAGAAGTATCCCGTGAGATTGTCATTGTGAAGTCTGGCATGTTTTATTTATTCGGCACCTATATTTTGAAAATTTTAGTTTCATTTGGATTGGACCCCCGGTTAGGGATTTTTGGATAAATTGTAAAGATTAGATTTGATAGTGATTTGGGACATCACAATAGGTTGTTTGAGGTGATGTCTTCGTAACACTTGAAGTTTATGCATTGGTAAGTTTTCTCAATTTTGTATTGTGTTATGGATTGATCATTATATTGCATTCCCTAGGTTTTCGCCATTGACGGGGGTGACAGATTTGGTATCAGAGCCCAAGGTTAGAGAGAACTAGGTGGATTGGCCTAGACTATCACCTAAGATCTAGTCGATTTAGTTTTGCGTTATAGGATCTATGTGTCGTGGTGTTCCGCTTTATATTTCTTTCGCGTGTTCGCATGGCTTGGTGGCTTTAGTTTATGTGAGTCATTGAAAAGTGTTAGCTCAATATTGAGATGAAATGGGAAAGGATGAATATAAGTACGGTGGCCAACCGTAGTATAAGCGTATCACCTACTCACTCATACTTAGTAATAACGTCACACAAATCCATGTTGACACCGTAAAGGTGTATGTATATATCTTAATATAGTAAAATATTCTATTATATATGCGATCGCTTGCCAAACCTAACTTGCCTATGTTCTCCCCTCGTATAGATAATACCGCAAAGGATGAGGGACCCAAGTGCTGCCGACCTGCGGCCGAACATTAAGGAGGAGAACAGGTTACGGTTGGTAGAGGTGGGAGGGGGTAGAATAACCTAGGGTAGGTTAATGATATCGTTGGTTGGATGATTTAGAAATAGTTAAGGAAATGACCAGGGTTTAAGAGCTAATGGGGACATAGAGGGAGTCAATGGGAATGTAGAGGGAGTCAATGGGGGTGTAGGAGGAGCACCCGACTTCTCGACGATCATTGCCCAACAATTGCAAAACCTCTTACCCGCCATGCTAGCTCAGGTTGGTAACCAAGGAAATGTTGGAAATCAAAATGGTAATGTGGTTAATGAGAACGTTCAGGAGAACGTTGGGAATGTGATAGTAAATGGCAACCGGGTAGGTTGTTCATATAAGGAGTTCTTAGCTTGTAACCCTAAGGAATATGATGGTAAAGGAGGTGTTGTAGTTCTTACTTGATGGATTGAGAAAATGGAGTCTGTGCAAGATATGAGTGGTTGTAGTGTTGACCAAAAAGTGAAATACACTGCTGGTTCATTTGTGGGTAAGGCTTTAACGTGGTGGAACTCTCAGATCCGCACGCTAAGCCGGGAAGTTGTTGTTAGTATGTCATGGAATGACTTTAAGTTTATGATGATAGAAGAGTTTTGTCCTAGTCATGAAATGCAAAAGTTGGAAACTGAGTTGTGGAATCACGCCATGGTCGGGGCTGGCCATGCTGCGTATACTGATAGGTTTCATGAGTTGGCTAGGTTAGTTCCACATTTGGTAACTCCAGAGAGTAGGATGATTAAGAGGTATGTGTATGGCCTTGCTCCACAGATCCGTGGGATGGTGGCAGCAACGGAGCCAAAGACTATACAGAAGGAGCATCAGATTGGCACGACCCTCCTCGACAACTTACACCGATGATATTAGAAAAGCATTTCTCGATACCATTGACCTATCTACCCGATTCTTTTTGTGACTCTTTCATTTATTTTACAAATCTAGATCTCATTAGATACCACTGGTGTAGACCCATTCCTTAGTAAACTGGTCAAAACTGCTACAAATAAAAGTTTCTGTTTTTGACCTTTTTAAATTACATCGATTCTATGTATATTTTCTACTTTCATACAGAATATACGCCAGGGTCCTATATTAATTGTAATATGCTTATATTTATGTTTTTCAATCACACATGTTCAGTATACTTGTAGTCCGTTATTCTTTCACATTGCTTAAAATACCACCAATGTTATTCCAACTATAAGCTAAATACTCTTGCAATGTATGTTGCAGTTGAATTTTTCATGGAATCCTCTACAGCTCGCTTTAAATAATTAATAAAGTGTCTGAAATTCCTAATTTAAGGCTATTTAGAGGGTGTTTAAAATTACTTTATGGGAGCTACAGTCTGGATAAACAATGTCTATTATTATGTGTTTTAAAAAAAATTGTATGCAATAAAAAGCTAAATGCAAACACAAATACCTTCTTATGAAATCACTGATATCAGAAGGTATGCATTAGAAGGCTCCTGTTGCTTTAACCATTTATGTTGCATTTTGCTGTATCATTTGCAGGTACTCATTAATGCGCACCAGCCACCGTGTAACCTTTGCCCTTTTTGTGTTCTGAATATTTCATTTATAGTCCTTTGACTATTTGACTTTTGTCAGTTTATTCAGATTTTGTATCGTGTTGACAATGGTGATTTTATTAAGAATTATGGTGATTTATGGTTTATTGTGATTAATAATCCCTTTTGGAATGTATTATTGTGCTTTTTGTATTCCGGGTGGTTTGACCCGTGAATTTTAAGAAATGCCGAAAAAACAAGTCTGACACGTCCGTTAATGTCCAAATGAGTTTTGAAGGGTTTAAAGTGTAAATATGTCGTGTAAATACTCAAGGTTAATGGAAAAGTATTTTAAAGGTGAATAAAAGTGCAAATTAACTTTGGGGTAAATTTTACTATTGAGTTTTACGAGTATTTAAGTGATTCCAACACGAAAAGAAAGACCCGAGACCCCTTGGATCCCATGGCCGGTCAATGAAGTCAATGGGAGACAACATGGCTTAATTCTGGCTAACATGTCTAAAAATTATACATAAGATGCTTTCCACTAGAAACATTTCATCATAATCCTTTTTCATTAAAAAAAAATAAAACACACACAAGTGTGTGCGTGCTTATTTCGTCTGCCGCCTAAACCACCACAACCACCATATATTTTCTAACTTTGATCGAGAACGTGATATTCCGGGTTGATACGGGTATTTGGGTATTCATTTAAACAACGTTTGGGTTGTCCGGTTCGTGTCGAAATCTACATTTTTGCAGATTTTCTTGTAAGTTTTCAAATTTAAATTTCATTTGTCCTTTTGAGTTTATCTTGATGCATAGATGTTAGTTGTACAAGTTGATCGTCGTGAAAAATCTATTTTTGAAAACGAAACGAATAAAAGGGGTGTGTTTGGTTTGTCGGATAAAAAAAGAAAGAATGGGGTTTTTGTAGTTTTGATGTTGTGGTCGTGATGGTTGAATAACATATGTTTCTAGATAGCTTATTTTTTATAGTAGCTTGTATAGCTTATTCAGGCTTTTTTTAAAGTTATTTCTTGGCTTATTTTGGGCTTAAATGCCACGTCACCTTTCCAAAATCACTAAAAAGGTGATTTTGACTATTTTTGTGTTATGACGTATGTTGTGGACTATTTTTGAGGCTTATGGTAGGAACCAAATGCGATACGTAGCTTATTAGCTTTTTTTCAAGCTTAATATACGTATTTTGGAGCTTATGGACTCACGACCCAATAAGTCTATTTAAGCCGTGGCTTAATGAGAGGGCTTATTGTGGTTCAGATTATTTTCTACTTATTATTATAAGCTTATGTATGTAAATGGACCTTGGTTTTGGACTTGAATCGTATTTAGTACTTATAAATATCTTAATGGACCCAATCGATATTTAGTCGTTACAAGAGTTTTGACGGACTTTTGAAAGTGAAAATGTATTTACGAAGTAATATTGAACGATATTTTAGAAAAAAACGTTTTAGTAAACGTTCCATTTTCAACTCTAATATGATTATTTTCACGGTGACTAAGGTTACCGAATGGACTTACCTAGATTTATTTATAATTATTAATTATAAATATTTACGTACATTACTTATCTATTTCTCTAAATAGTATAAGTATGTATTATTGAGTAATGGGATTGATATGATTGTTGGGATATGTCGTCAACCATCACACCACTAAATTGTTATGAGTAATTGTACAATGCGTCTAAACTCTATGCATCAAACGTGAAGATTGTTTTGAAAATGGATGATTAATTGGGACATTAACTGGACTAGGTCATGTGCGAGCGTCGTTGCATTTGCTTATGTGATTGAGATTTGGTTGCTAAAGACTTGCTTGGGGCGAGTTCTCATAGCCTCATTTTTACTGTCTTTTCCGTTGAGGGAAAATGATACTCAAATGTGTTTTGAAATGTTTTAAATTGAACTGTGCGAAATGTGGTTTTGTTTTTGAGACAACATATGTGCTTATGACTGCTATGTGAATATTATGTGTTGCATGATTGTTTGGATCGGATGGGTACGCCTACCCAGTATTTGTGTGATTATTGGAGCGGATAGGTACGCCTTCCCAAGTTTGTGTGTGGTCCTGCCCTAATTTAGTGCTCCAGCTGGTAGGCCCTTTAGGTGCGTAAGTGACATATGGTGATTGACTAGCGGGGGTGCTATGGCAGGGATTGTTTGCATTTATTCACTGTCATATAGCACTATTATCCACTGTTTAAAATATTGGCACAACTTTTGGGTTTAAGGTCAAACCTACGAGCTCACCAACATTATTGTTGACGTTTTCGAGTATCATTTTTAGGTGAAGTGAAAGAGAAATAGTTTGGTGATGTGTGATAGCAGGCTTAGAAGTATCCAGTGTGGATTTTCATGTGAAGTCTTGCTTGTTTATTTATTCGGCCCTAGTATTTGGAAATTTTGGTTTAAGTTTGGATTTGGACCCCTATGAGGGCTTTTGGATAATTATAAGAGATTGTGGATTTTGATAGTGATTTGGGACATCCCTAGAGGTTGTTCGAGGTTGATGGTCTTCGTAACACTTGAAGTTTATGCATTGTAGTTTTCTCTATTTTGTATCTTGTGTTATGATTGATCATTATGTTGCATTCCTGAGTTTTCGCCCTTGTCGGGGTGTGACAGATTGGTATCAGTGCCAAGGTTATAGAGAACTAGGTGGATTGGCCTAGACTATAACCTAAGATCTGTCGTTTAGTTGCGTATAGGATCTATGTGCGCGGTGTTCCGCTTTTGTTTGCTTTCACATGTTCGCGGCTTGGTGCTTTAGTTATGTCAGTCATTGAAATGTGTGAGCTTAATATTGAGTATGATTGGGAAAGGATGCGAATATCAGTACGATGGACAACGTAGTTATAAGCGTATCACAACTCACTCATACTTAGTAATGTCGTTCACACAAATCGATGTTGACACCGTAAGGTGTGTTATGTGTATATATGTATATATAGCAAGGTATTCTATATATATGCGAGTCTTCTTGCCTACCTAACGTTGCCCATGTTCTCCCTCGTATAGATAATGCCGCCAAGGATGAGGACCCGAAGTGTTGGCCGGCTTACTGCCGAATCATTAGGAGGGGGAACTGGTGTACGGGTTGGTAGAGGTGGGAGGGGTAGAAGACCTATGGAAGGTAATGATGAGCGTGTTGATGATTTAAATAGTCAAGGAAATAACCAGGGGTTGGGAGCTAATGGGGACGTAGAGGGAGTCAATGGGAATGTAAAAGGAGTCAATGGGGGTGTAGGAGGAGCACCCGACTTCTTGACGATCATTGCCTAACAGTTCAGAACCTCTAACGCGCCATACTAGCTCAGGTTGGTAACCAAGGAAATGTTGGAAATTAAAGTGATAATGTGGTCAATAAGAACGTTCAGGAGAACATTGGGAATGTGATAGTAAATGGCAATCGAGTAGGTTATTCATATAAGGAGTTCTTAGCTTGTAACCCTAAGGAATATGATAGTAAAGGAGGTGCTGTAGTTCTTACTTGATGGATTGAGAAAATAGAGTATGTGCAAGATATGAGTGGTTGTAGTGTTGACCAAAAAGTAAAATACACTGCTGGTTCATTTGTGGGTAAGGCTTTAACGTGGTGGAACTCTCAAATCTGCACGCTAAGCCGGGAAGTTGCTGTTAGTATGTCATGGAATAACTTTAAGTTTACGATGATAGAAGAGTTTTGTCCTAGTCATGAAATGCAAAAGTTGAAAACTGAGTTGCGGAATCACGCCATGGTCAGGGCTGGCCATGCTGTGTATACTGATATGTTTCATGAGTTGGCTAGGTTAGTTCCACATTTGGTAACTCCAGAGAGTATGATGATTGAGAGGTATGTGTATGGTCTTGCTCCACAGATTGGTGAGATGGTGGCAGCAATGGAGCCAAAGACTATACATAAGGTTGTGCAGATTTCTAGTGCACTGACTGACGAGGCTGTGAGAAATGGATCAATTAAGAAGGTTGAGAAAAGAGGAAATGTGGGGGAACCTAGCAAGGATAAGAATGGTAGGGATGATAATAAGAGGACTAGGACTGGAAATGCTTTTGCTACTACCGCAAACCCTGTAGGAAGAGAGAATACGGGTACTTGGCCCAAGTGTACCACTTGCAACTCCTACCATGCACCCGGAGGTCCTTGTCGCACATGCTTTAACTATAACTGCCCGGGTCATTTGGCAAAGGATTGTAGAGGCGTGCCGAGTAATGTGAATCCTGTCAATGTGACGACATCAAATAACATCTATTTTATAGCATCATTTATCCCATGTTATTAACCTATTTTGTATAGTTATTGCAAAGAATTATTACTTAATCGTTTATATTTGAGAATTGCAGTAATTATGGAGTATTTGGTGAAAGATAGCAAAAGGCGCGCATTCTGGAGCTTAAATGAAGATATTTTGAAGATTACTATTCTGAAGACCAATACACCGTATCCATCAAGGAAGATACGACGTATCCGTGCCTGCACTCACCAAAGACCACAAAGGAATGAAGCTCAATACGCCGTATCCAGAAGATGTCAATACGTCGTATTGAAGATATAGTATGTGAATATTCTGGAAGATATCAAACGTGGTCCCTACTCCAAGAAACTCCAATACGCCGTATCCAACCCATTGGATACGCCGTATCGAACCGACTTCCAGACCTTATAAATAGAAAACTCAAAAATGAGTTTTAAGTGTGCTAAATCATATTCTCGATACCTAAACCATAAAAGTCGATTTTCAGAGGAGAAAAAGAGCAGAAGAGGTCGAGCAACGCTATCAATTCCATAGGAGACAACGTGTAATTCCATATACTTTAGTAATCGTTCAGTTTTTGGTATCATTCGTTAACTCGGTTAGTTTACCTTGGCTAAATAATTGCTTTTGTATTTATTATGACGTTTGAAGGCTAATACCTTCGGGTATTAGCCATTATTATGAAGATCTAAATGTTTGGTATTTTTTATCTCTTTATCTCACGGATTTCTTGATTTATCGTTGTATGCTTGTTTTTGTTTATCAATTATTTACTTGTTTACGTGCTTTTCGTATGCGGACCCTTATCATTTATCTTGGATCCTAGTGATACGGATCCAAGTTATCTAGAGTCCGGTATAGCTCTCCATATAGTGATTTATACATCTAGAATCATAGGATCACAAGTATTGTCCTTCTAAATCTGTGTCTAGGATACGCTTTGGGCTTAACTAGTTAATTGGATATTGCCAATGGTTTATTGAACGTGTTGACTAGAAGGTGAACCTAGATAATTCAACAAATAACGTACTGATCAAGTGGACTACTAGTGTATAAATTACCATTAAGCAGTAAGTGGGTAAAGTCTCTATGAGCTAGGGTTTAACAAGATCATCATTGCTTTAATCCCTAAGATAGATTATAATCAGCAAATACGGATGCTTTATGCGGACGCTTTAATTGTGACAGAATTAATGTGTCTAGGTCTTAGGAAGAAGTCCCGCCTAAGTATTAAGAATGATATGCCACCTCGAGAGAAGAAATCATTGTACTAAATAAACAAACCAACGTTCTAATCGGATTAATAATGGTTAATACAGTTTTCTTATATAAGGCTCGACCTCTCTTTTATCTTCTGTTAATTAGCTTGTGTGGGTTAAAGTGTCTTGAATTTATTGTAGTCACCGACCAACCTGTGCCAGTCTCTCAGGCTGAAACCCCCCCTTTTTTACCTGTTAGAATTAGAATTAGAACTGACATAGGTTTAGCATAGGTTTGACTTAGATTAGATTTAACATAGATTAGATAACCAAAATATAAATAAATTTAGAGATTTAACATCGCTTCAAGTGTTCGACACCCTACTTACCACGAATCTACCACCGACCGGGTACACTGCCCGTTAAAGTGGCGTTTTTGGTTAAATCGACAAAATATAATTTTAAAACTTGAAACATCTTAAATATATACCACACAACGACCGCATCAAGTTTTTGGCGCCGTTGCCGGGGAGTAAAAATTAATCTTGATTTTTATTTGATATTTTAGTTTTTAACATTAGATTAGATCTAACTCTTAGGAGTAGTGTAAATTAGATTAGTGTATATTCTTGTATATTATGTATATTTTTTTATATTTGTCTTTAATTGTTTGCTTGTATATATGTGTGTTTAATTGTTTGCATATTTAATTATTTTTCTTAATACACTGTTCTGGTCAATAGCTGAATATGGCGTATCCACTTCCATCGGATACGGCGTATCAAACTTTCTGACCAATACAACGTATTCATTCAAACTGATTAATACGGCGTATCCACTTCCATTGGATACGGCGTATCGATCATCTGAAACAGGAATCTTGGTTTTACTATTTGATTTTTGTGCTAAATTTTTTTCTATCTTTCTTCAAAGCAAATCCTGCTGATAATTTTACCTGTGTTATAGGAAGTACTTATCAGAGCTAGTAGACTGAAGAAGAAACCATAAGAAATCATGGCAGAACTAATTTCGAAAAAATACATGGAAAAGGCTTAGACTAAATCACATCTTTTTATTACCAGTAACAATATTAACATTGAACTCAGCAAGGAATTTTTGGAGGAATTGCAAGTGAATGCATACCACGGATGGATTGACAAAGATGTGATAAACCACATTGCTATGGTACTTAAAATGATTGATTCGATCTACATTCTTGGTGTGAATTCCCATCAACTACGAATGAAAATCTTTCCTCTCTCGCTGGCTGATGAGGCAAAATAATGCTGGATAAACGAAGGGGAAGGAAAAATCACCATTTGGGAAGAACTTATTGAGAAATTTTTCTGTAAATTTTATCCCGAATCGTACGATGGAGAAGAAGAAATGTTGGACGAAGGAGACAACTAGGGGATTTATCCACTCAAAATCATATCGCGAGTAAATTCGTCATTTGATAAACACATGAAAATGGATGGAAGAACTAAGAAAGTATTATTCCATGCTTGGATAAATAGGAATTGGAATAAGAGACAAATAGATGAGAGCATCTTGAGATGTAACAATACAACTACTGACTCGTTCTTCAAACCCTATCTAATTACCCATGGAAAGAGCGACACCAAAAAGGAAGATGAACAAAATCAAACAAAGCGAAAATATAGCAATAAATCCAATTATATCAATGTGCAACCTAACAAAAGAAGGTGCAAAGCGGAAAAGTCTAAAGCTATTCAATACTCGCTTAGACCCAATGAAGAATATATTGCAATAAGAAGTTATGAATATGATATTTGGGAGAGAAACGAATATAATATGTCTAAAATCTACCAAGATATTTTTCAGAAAAGGACAACGGATGGAAGGTGACGCGCACCAAATAAAGAAGAGAAGCTGAAGACAAGTCTAACTTAAAGACTTCGCTGTAAACAAAAGTGCTTCCTGTAAGACAACTCGGATTACTATTTAATTTTGTTATCGACTCTGTCTTCCCAGACATCAATACGGCGTATCCGCCCCATACCATACGGCGTATTGATCGTCTGGACATTTTACTTTTTATGCATTGTCAGTTCTGGAATACGGCGTATTCATTAATTTGATATGGCGTATCCACCAGACTGACATGTATTATGGAAACCGTAGAGGGGGGTGAATATGTTTCCTCTTAAAAACTTCAAATCTTTTGTATAAATTATTTTATCACTCTTTGCCGGCGGTCCCATAAATGTATGGGGACCGCCCAGTACATAAGGGGGCCGCCCTATTTAAAGGGGTCGCCTCCAAAAGAGGTTTTCGCACTAGATTATTTGTATCAAATCACCAATC